>JAJOZX010006498.1:0-230000 GCA_023014485.1 Bathynomus jamesi | reverse complement strand
GTAGAATAGGACGCGCGAGTGCCCAAAAAAATGATGCCACAAGAGTGCCCAAACAATGATGCCACAAGAGCCCAAAAATGCTAGCCTTAAATTAAGTGAATTTTTCACTAACCTTACAATTATGAGATGGATATATATAGTTTAACTTAATATAGACGAGCAATACTGCATCAGTCAGCTAAGTCATCATATCGCCTTGGGACAACAATGGCTCTTCCTCTTCTAGATTTTCCAGCAACAGCCTCATGGAGAAGGCTTGGCTAAACTTGCAGAAGGTAGTGACAACAATGCCTCTTCGGTGGGGAGTGTTAGAAAATCTAGAAGAGGAAGAGCCATTGTTGTCCCAAGGCGATATGATGACTTAGCTGATTGATGCAGCATTGCTTGTATATATTAAGTTAAGCTATTTATATCCATCTTAATTTAGAGCTAGCATTTTTGGGCTCTTGTGGCATTATTGTTTGGGCACTCTTGTGGCATCATTTTTTTGGGGCACTCGCGCGTCCTATTCTACTCGTTTGTTGAATGCTGCACTTACAGGGCGTGCTCTTATAGAGAGCTCTCTTGCAATTCAGTTTGGTTGTTTAGATACAAGATTGTTGCATCGTGCAATGGTGCAAGTTGTGTTGTTGTTGCAAAGTTTGGAAAGACCATAAATAGTGCCCCGTTTCTTTTTTTTCTTACTTTTATGCTACTGAGGGCTAAAGTAGGCCCACATTGAGTCAGCAACCCTGAGGTAGGACCTAATAGGACCTCCAAGTCCGTAAGTTTGTTTTAGTCGAACTTAACTTAGGCTATAAGTTAAAGTAGCCTCTCAGAGCCTGGCCGTTCAAGGCTCAGCTGGGATTCTGAACCCAATAACTAAATAAAATAACACACACAGTTATTTTTTCGAAATTCAGGTGATGACATCTCCTTAAGATTAACCAAAGAATACTTTTGTACTTTCTACACTGATATATAGGCAGCAGTGCATTGCTGCCCTTATATCAGCAAACGATTCGTTAACGTTTTTCAATTCACCTCTCATTTTGAAACTAATACGAGCTGACTGATTAGAGGTTTTGGGATGGAAATGTATAACCTTAATCAGGAGCGGCAGAACGTCAGCGCACAAGGGAAAGCCAAGTAGGATTGCACAGCATACTACTAGATAGACTTCATTCACTAGATTGCGTGAACATGCTAAAGTGGCACAGTTACGAACTTACAATTTACAAAATATGTTACATAGCCCAAACACAAAGTAAATGTTTACTTACTTTTTACTTTGAGAAACTTGTTTTCAGAATTTAAAATGTCAAAATATCTTAGGGGGAAAGGGCCCCCTCTCTGTCAAGTTAAGAGGGGGCCGCCGGCCCCCAGGCCCCCTCCCCCCCCATTCCCCCGCCTATGACCTTAGTTTTAATAACATTAAAATTAATATCATCGAACTGCGAATATAATTTACATATTTTTCTAAGGTAATCCCAACCTTTAATGACACTGAAAAACAAGGTTTTTGGTTCCTGAACCAAAATAGATGTCTCTATGTATGTTTTTGCACTGAATCCGAATCTGTTTTTAGAATTCTTCTATCACGTATAGATTTTGAGATATGGCATTTTCAGCTATATTGATTAACTGCAATTTCTATAAGCAAATTGCCGTTCATGAATTACACTAGTTTAGTATTCCTATGACAACCTATAGATTCTCTCTTGCTACTGATGGCATCTTTTCACCAATGAAGTGATGAATACCACTACCTACAAACCGTAAGTTATATCAGTGCCCATCAATATATCGCAATGAGAGGGTAAGGCAGATTCCTTTAGTGCAAAATATATACGAGCTCTTACATTTAGTGGTAGTAAAAATGATAATGAAGTGATAAATAGTGAAAGTGATAGTGATAGAGAGTTTTCAATTGAAAATGCTGCTTTGAATGATTTTTTGAGTGGAAGAAAAGGTTTAATATATTTAAGAATTCTAAAAACAGATTCGGATTCAGTGCAAAAAAATACAGAGGGACCATCTATTTTGGTTCAGGAACCAAAAACCTTGTTTGGATGTATATTCCAAATATTAAAACGAAAAACTTGTTAACAGATGTATAAATGGTTTAATGCATCTAAAAGTATTTAGTTACTTTTATATATACTGTATATTTATATAGTTACTTTTAATTAATGTTACTTTAATTTTTTTACCGGTCATTGTGAAATAAATGCTTGGAATATTGACGGATTATCTAAAATAGTAAAAAAAAAAACTAAAACATATTAAGTATGTCTCGTCGATGTGTTAATGATGCCGACAATTTTTGCTACATTTGTGGAGAATTTACTGTTAAAAGTCAGAAAAGGTGCTTTACTCCACTTATAAAGGAAGTATTTATCATTTGTACTTCGGATGCAAGGTAGGAGATCAAGATAAACAATGGGCACCCCATATTTCTTGCAGTTCATGTGCAAACCGTCTCCGACAGTGGATGAAAGGTGCTCGTTCATCTATGTCATTCGCAGTCAAGATGATTTCGAGAGAACAACAGGATCACTTAAATGACTGCTATTTCTGTATGACTAAAACATTAGGATTCTCTGCAAAAAACAAGAAATCCAGTCTATATCCTAATTTGGCATCGGCAATAAGACCAGTCGCTCATGGTCCAGATCTTCCTGTTCCAGTAACGTCCGAAACATATTTACAGATCTACACTAGCTAAGGCTAACAAAGACCCTAAGATCCACTCTAAGGTTAGCCCGAGAGAAAGAAGAGAGTAGGTGGTTAAAAGAAGAGAATAAGGGGTTAAGTAAGTAGTAAAACCTATCATTCGTGGGTTAACATTCAGTCAGAAAAAGAGAGAGAAAGACTCACCATCATCATCCGCCGGCCACTGCCTTCAAGTCGGAAAAATAGTCGAAAAGAATAGGAAAGGGGTGAAAGATGAAAAGAAGTAAAATAAGAACGCTTACAAACCATGCAAACACAGTCTTAACTCAAACACTGTCATACCATGCAAACTACAGACATGCAAGTAAAGAGAGGATAGAAAAGAACAAAAAAAAAGTACGAAGAGTATAACAAAAAGTGGGTTAGTTTACGCTACGAGCTACATCTAAGTTCGTGTTTAATTTTTTTTAACATAATTTTGTTGCTAGCACATCACACACTGGCATGTCACACGTTGGCATGTCACAAGCTGGTATTATTCGTCAACAGACTCAAACCTCGACCATTAACTCCAGAGCTCCTGTTGCTAATTGTTTTATTATTTTAAACGACGTTACTATTTTTAAAATGCATATCTAAACGGTCTTTAAACATGTTAACGCTGGTAGAGTTCACGACGGACGCGGGAAGATTATTCCATTTATCAATTACTTTAAACGTAAAAACGTTTTTAGCGATGTTAGTAATGAAACGTCTGCCACGTAATTTAAATCCGTTATTACAAGTATTGCTATTATCGAAAATGAACACTTTGTCAAAATTTACGTTATTGATTTTATTAACGATTTTGAAAACTTATGCTCCCCCCTTAATCTCCTAGTTTCAAGTGAATGCAAGTCTAACTCTTTAATTCTATCTTTGTAAGACTTGTTGCGTAGTGACGGAATTAGTTTCGTGGCGCGTCGTTGAACCCTTTCCAACCTATCAATATCCTCACGCAAATACGGGCACCAAAACTGAACGGCATATTCTACAGTAAGTGAGGCCTGACTAAGGACTTGTAAAGGGGCAATATAATATTCGGATCACCTGAAGACATAGGCGTACGAGCCGGGGAAGATGGGGGCTGAGGGGGAGCTGAATTCGGGCAAACTGGCTCTGCATTCGGGCAAAATGAAAAAGATAATAGCTTGTAAAAGTTGGGGAGATGCTAGCCTTATATCATATTATAAATTCAAGATCAGAAATTTATCAGATAATTTCATATTTTTATTTACTAGCTGTTATTAAGTAAGGGGTTCCAAACAACCTTAGCCCTCCCCCATTTGCAGCTTACATGTTTACTTATATCGAAATAGTTTTTAGTGATTATAAAAATATATAAAATTCTTTATTTATTGTAGGTATTAAAATTACTCTAGCTGATAAAGTGATAATATAATGGCTTCTCAATTAATTCGTGATTTGGAGAGGCAACATGTGATAGATCGCACACGAGCAATAACATTTCGGGAAGCTCGTGATGCTGGAGCCACCTTTATAACACGTTCATGGGTTGCCAAAAAGTTGCGAAGAAGTGATCACGAGCCACCTTTATAACACGTTCATGGGTTGCCAAAAAGTTGCAAAGAAGTGAGGACTTCGTCAAAAGAAATTGGAATAAAACTTTGGATGAATGTGAAATGGATACAACCAAATCTGGGCGCCCAAATTTGCCACTCTCAGGAAAAAAAAGACATCATTGAAAGCGGTACGCGTAAGCGGAAAAACAGCTGTGCTAAACTTTCTAGAGAGATCGAAGTGTTGAGAGGAAAGACGTTAGTGGTGAGATCATTCGACTGTACCGTCATAGGCAAGGTTTAAAGCCTTGGCATGAACTTCCAAAGCCAAGAAAAACTCAACTTAACATCGATGACAGATGTGGTTTGCCCATTATCTTGAAGATTGGGATGTGGATGATTTCATGCATTTAGCTGTCTCCGATGAATTTTTTGTTTACGTAACACGTCGGCCTAACTACCAAAATGATCGAGTGTGGGCCACAACACCAGATGAAATCGATGACAATGAACATTATCGTGAATTATTAAAAAGTCCAGACTGTGTTAGTGTGTTTGTTTTGTTCACTGCAAAGAAGCTCATGTGGGTGCTGAAGCCAAATGGTCAGAGTTGGGATGGACAGTATTTTCGTGATATTATTCTATCCCAGCATGTCATTCCTTTACTAAGAAACCCAAACAATGTTATGGATGTCGATCAGGTCACACTTCTGCACGATAAGGCCCCCTGCTTTAAGGCATTAGTCACTCAACAGTTGTTGCGGAACCATGAGATCGATTTCTTTGGAAATGAAGAATGGCCAGGAAATTCTCCTGACCTGAACGTCTGTGAACACATTGGATCAGTTATAAAGGACAAGGTTGAATGTCTCTTGTTTGAAGAACCTGCAGCAAATCGATTTTCGAAGGATATAATGACGCAACACATTGAAACTGTTTTAGCAAATTTGCGTAACGATTCACGTCACTTTTGGCAAGCTACCCAAAGCGAATTCAGGCTGTCTTGGAAGCCAATGGCGGGAACACCAAGTTTTAATTGTTTCTCATTAAATGCAGGATTAAATTCTCTTTTGTAAGGTATGTTTAGTTTTACTGTACCTCTAATGGTTTAGGCCATGGGCGGGGGGGACTAAAGTTTATTGGAGCCCCGTACTTATTAAGCTGTTATTAGTACTTATAGGTTTTTTTATTCCAGGTTTAATTTAGATTTTACTATGGTATTCAACCCAAATAGGGGCTATAAGACTTTGCTTAAAAATTCAAAAGAATATCTAATCCTTGTCGTGAGTTAATTGCTTTATAAGCTTATCATGAATATTGAATTACTTGGTAAGTTGAAATTTTTATAATTAGGTAAGGTACTAATACCTTAGTAGCCAAATTATATAGGTAAATTCCTAGCCCCTAGGTCTATTCCTTTAAACTTGCTAGTATAATTTCATTTAGGCTAGGTCAAACTTTTATCAAACTCAAGTAAATTAAGTCTAACCTTATAAATGACATGCTGTATATTATTATTTAGCTAATTAGTGACATGATTAGCTTGATACTAATTACTTGAGATTTCTATTAGGGTCTCTTTAGGCTAGGTGATTAATGTTTAATTTTAATATGTTTGCAGACTGCACACCAATTTTAGATGAGCGAGTAACCTGTATATAGCCTTTGGCTTGAGATTTCTCTTTGTGAGTGGGTCTCATTTTGTAGTTGTGGTACCGTAGCTGCCTGGTACCCATTGCAAAAAGCATGTAGCCTCTATACCCAGTTTGGGTTTGCTAAGCTGCTGCCTGAGCCTGTGATGATCTTAATTTCCGATATATATATATATATATATATATATATATATATATATATATATATATGTAAAGAACGACGCTTGTGTAGAAGAGCGTTCCGCACAAGATGAGGAGGGAGAACGAACAAATGAAAAATGAGGTACCACCCTGGAATCGAACCCGGGATCATTCGATTGCCGGTCAGATATGCTATCCACTACACCATGGACGCTCTTCTACACAAGCGTCGTTCTTTACATTAATTATACTGTGTGTTGTTTGCAGTTAATATATATATACACAGGGTGTTTGAAAACTTTCTGTACAAATTGTAATGGGGAATAGGCAACACAAAGACAAACCCTTTTCGTCTATAAGTGTATGTCCGCTGACGTCACCATTCGGCGCGAGAGGGCGCCGCTGCAATTGGCTAAAAGGTGAAGTGGGCTAGACTCGCGCTTGCCGTGGGCATTCTTAAATCGGACGTAGTACGCGTAACATGGAGCGCTTCACGACTGCTGAGATGGCTGACATGCATATGGTGTATGGGCTGCCAATGGAAACGGAAGAGCTGCTGTGAGGTTGTACCGACAGCGCTTCCCAAAAAGACGTGTGCCAAACCACCAAACGTTTGCGCATTTGCATCGGCGACTGCGGGAAACTGGAACATTCCATGCAAACATGCATGACACTGGTCGGGAGAGAAACGTGCGCACTCCTGACATGGAAGAAGAAATCCTACGGCGATTTGAGGACAATCCAAGCGCAAGCACGAGAGGTGTTGCACGTATCCTCGGTGTGAACCACGACCTGGTCTGGAGAGTGTTGCACGAGCAGCAGTTACATCCGTTTCATCGTCAGAGAGTCCAGGCATTACAACCTCGGGATTACCCTCTTCGTGTGGAATTCGCACGCTGGTTTCTGCAGCAGACAGCGGTGCAGCCTAATTTTCCGGCTTATGTGCTGTTCTAAGATGAGGCCTGTTTCACACGTGAGGGTGTGTTTAACATGCACAATTCTCACGTGTGGGCGCACGCAAATCCACATGCTACACGGGTGCATGCTCATCAAGAACGGTTTGCCGTCAATGTTTGGGCGGGTATCGTCCATGGCAAGTTGATTGGGCCGTACCTGCTGCCTGCCCGACTCGACGGGCGGGTTTATCGGATATTTCTTGAAGAAACGTTGCCGGAACTGCTGGAAGATGTTCCCGTGGCTATTCGTAGACGAATGTGGTTTCAACACGACGGGGCCCCAGCACACTCCAGCAACGATGTGCGGGATTATCTGAACGCCACTTTTGGGGACCGATGGATAGACCGGGGTGGGCCCGTAGCCTGGCCACCGAGATCGCCCGATTTAACATGCCTCGATTTCTTCCTGTGGGGACACATGAAGAACTTCGTGTACGAGACTCCCATTTACTCAGAAGAAGACCTCGTAGCAAGAATCGCTGTCGCCACCGGAACTGTTCCCGAAGTGCCGGGAACCTTTCGACGTGTACGTCGGTCAATGCTTCGACGCTGTCGGGCATGCATTGATGCTACCGGTCGCAACTTTCAGCACCTTCTTTAAATAAACAAGCCTTCTTTAAATAAACATGTTACGCGTACTACGTCCGATTTAAGAATGCCCGGGGCAAGCGCGAGTCTAGCCCACTTCACCTTTTAGCCAATTGCAGCGGCGCCCTCTCGCGCCGAATGGTGACGTCAGCGGACATACACTTATAGACGAAAAGGGTTTGTCTTGGTGTTGCCTATCCCCCATTACAATTTGTACAGAAAGTTTTCAAACACCCTATATATATATATATATATATATATATATATATAATATATATATATATATATATATATATATATATATATATATATATATATATATATATAACGTTGTAACATATATTCTGCTCGATTTTTTAGTTCATTCAGAACAAAAATTAAAGGACTTATAAGGAGAAATTTGCTCGAATTTTTAGTTTAGTCACAAATAATTCCCTTCTATTTCTATAACCTCCTCCCACCTCTGTAGAAAAGTTTTTTATGCCACGTTCGAAGAAATCCCTTGGTTTCGAGTTAAAAAAAGCGATCACTTCGTTTTCGATAGCTTCCCTGGATTGCAACTTTTGTTCATCTAGGTGGTGTTGCAGACTTCTGAATAAATGGTAGTCTGAAGGTGCGATGTCCGGAGAATAAGGTGGATGAGGCATTTTTTCCCAACCAAATGCCTCCAATTGGGCAGTGGTGATTCGAGCAGTGTAATGGCTCGCGTTATCCTGGTGGAATAGAACACCTGTGCGATTAATTAATGCAGGACGTTTTTCTTGTAATGCCATCTTCAATCGTTGTAGTTGCTGGCAGTAAACTTCAGTTATGATTGTTTGGTTATCTGGCAGAAGCTCAAAATGAATAATTCCTTGCATATCCCACCAAACGCATAGCAAAATTTTCTTTGGATGGGATCCATTCCTTAGCTGAGGTTCAGGCTTTGTTTCACGGCCAAGCCACTGATGTCGACGCTTAATATTGTTATAGAGGACCCATTTTTCATCTCCAGTGACGATCCGATTCAAAAACGGTGCCTGCAGTTGCCGAGAAAGCAGTGATGTGCAAATATCGATTCGATGTTGAAGATTCGCTTTGACAAATCATGCGGTACCCATTTTCCAACCTTCACTACTTTTCCTAACAGCTTCAAATGACGATGAATGGTCATATGGCTAACGCCGAGTTGCAGGCCAAGTTCTCTTACAGTTACCGTTGGGGTTTCCTCCACTGTTGCTTTCAGCAACTTTTCATCTTACTCATTTGGTTGCCCTGTTCGTTGATAATCTTTTCAGACTGAAGTCTCCATTTCTGAACTTCTCAAACCATCTCCTACACATCCATTCGCTCACAACATAATTTCCATAAACTCTTTGAATGTTTCTTGCGAATTCACTAGCATTAGATCCTTTATGGAACTCATACAGCATCACATGTCGAATATGCTCTTTCGTGGGCTCCATGTTTTTTCAATTACT
Organism: Bathynomus jamesi; assembly: GCA_023014485.1. Classification (NCBI taxonomy): domain Eukaryota; kingdom Metazoa; phylum Arthropoda; class Malacostraca; order Isopoda; family Cirolanidae; genus Bathynomus; species Bathynomus jamesi. The sequence continues at coordinate 220,989 of JAJOZX010006498.1, read as the reverse complement.
GTAATATCGTAGGGGTGGCGTTGTAACTGTATGAAAAACAACAGAGAAAATATTCATTAGCCTAATCCTACACTAGCCTAAGTCATTCTGTATCATTTGTCGTGATAAAACCTGTGCGAACCTGTCGCCGCGTGTATTTTGCAACATTTCTAAAACTATTTCACATTATCTTGGTTATTCTATTATACAGGGTGTCCCAAAAGTCCCTATCTATTTTGTTGAAATAGGCTGAATTTCAAATAAATGTCACAATGACCTGAATACAGATGTATTTCTATACAAATTACAAATATTACACCATTAAAATCTTTAATTAGTAGTTTCTACATGAGCTCCATCTGTATCTCTGCAAATCTCAAAGCAGTCAGCTGCATTGCGGAACACATTTCCGAGCATTTCAGGGGTTATTTTCTCAACTGCTTGCCTAATGCGATCTCGCAGATCTGATAAATCTCGAATATTTCTGCGATAGACCTCTGATTTAATGAAACCCCAAGCAAAGAAATCCAATGGGGTCAAATCCGGAGATCGCGCTGCCCAGGGCCTATTTACCCCACGTCCAATCCAACGATTTGGAAAACGCTCGTTTAGGTATGTCTGAACAATTCTGGCATAATGACATGGTGCCCCATCCTGCTGAAAGACGACATCGTCGAGAATGCCATCTTCAAGAAGTTGAGGTTCTATAAAATTATGAAGCATATCAAAGTTAATTAAAAATTTTAAAATAATTAAAATAGAAATCTAATGCATGTATTTGTCTAGAAAGGTGCATGCAATTATGTCATTAAAACATTAATTTGAAATTCAGCCTATTTCAACAAAATAGATAGGGACTTTTGGGACACCCTGTATATCTATCGTCCGTTTTCTAATCGAGCAGAATTTATGTTACAACCTGATATATATACAGTGTTAATTAATTATTTGGCAGAAATAAAATAGAAAGCAAATAAAAAATTCGTCCAAACTTGCATCAGCGTTATGCAATTTTGGTCTCCATGTAAAAATGAATATATGAATATAAATGTATACAAATATAAGTATTATATGAATATAATGAATATAAAGATTATATAAAGATAAGGATTATATAAATATAAGGATTATATAAATATAAGGATTTATATAAATATACGAATTATATAAGAATTATACGAGTGAATATAGAAATTATTCATGGTTCATTTTTACATGGTTCAAAGGGGTGAATTTTTTTTTTTTCTTTTCTTAAGTCTCACCCCTGGAATTTGTTATGCTTGTCGATAGAAAGTTTTGAGTGAAGTTTCAGCCCGATTCGATGGTATGTATTTAGTGGTGCCGACAGACTCTGAAATGTGTAGTTTTTTCCGCACCACCCAGGAGGTAACTATAGCAGGCACGTTTTTTTTTTTTAAGTGGTATCCCCAATAGGCCTAAACCAATTTTTTTAATGTTAACTCATGATGTTCATGTGCTTCCTGTCTTTATCATCGATATCTTTGCCTCTGGAAACCGCTCTCGGTGTTTTTCCACGACTTGAAGAAGGTACTGCAGTTGTTCTTCGTTTTTTGTGAGATGACTGCTGAAACTCTGAATTAATGAGACCACTCTCTCTGCATTATCGTTTACAACATTCATTGTTTTAACATATTCCTTAGCTAAGTTATAGTCGTCCCTGTTATCCCATTCTGTAGGATCTACTTCGAGAAATGTCGATTGAAGGGACAATTTCTCAAAGAAGGAGCGACTTGAGCTTGTGACAAAGTCCGACAGATTTTTCTCTAGTGGGTCATCATGAGTGTGGTCAAAAGCAATTCGTTTTTCTGGTATTTATGAACCAGGTCTTTCCAATGCCTGAACCATCTGCCGTTTCACTTGCAAAGTTATGCCATCATTAAAAAGGCAAGCGACACAAGTTCTTCATTTAGATACCAGAGGTGACGACATAGTGCTTTGCTAGCTATTGCCGAAAGTTCCTTATCATATTGCTGAAGCTCCTGTAAATACTCCAAATCGGTTGTTGGTGCAGAAGATGCGATGGTAGCCGCAAACCATTTTGGCACATAAAAGCGAACAGCATAGCGAGAGAAGCGTTCCATTGCACTCTGTTCCTGTTTTGTCAGGTTGAACTGCGAACGAAACAATACAATTTTGATGGCATAAATCACTCATGACATCCACCTAGCGCGATGTAAAGCCCCAGGTTGACGAAAATGTTCTCCTCCTGAGGGAACACCACCTAAATAAATAATTGATAATCCAAGAAATTCGCGATAATCCGCTCTTGGGTGACTTCTCGCAAGTTGTTCTTCGCACAGTGCGAGGATTTCTGCTTTCCACGGCATGTTTGTATTGGCAGTTTCAAATCTTTTATCATCCATTTGTTTCCAGGAATTCTTGAAACGTTTGAAAAGTAATATATCCGGTCCCGTTGAACCACCGTAACACTTCTGGAAGACGTCTGATATCACAATTTCATTAATATGGTGCCGACAGGCCAAAGAAAGGAGTTTTCTATCAAACTTACTTTCGATTATCATGCAAGCGCCCTTTTTTTGGTCAGTATTGCTAACGGTTATCGAAACACATTGCTTGAATACATTCTCGCAAATTCCAATCGTCTAAGCATTCTAGAACTGCTTCTGCAATTCTTTCGCCTTCTCCAGAAGCAAGTTTGGGTACTGCTGGAAGCTTAGACTTCCTCCACCGGATACAAGAATAGCTAGCCTATCTATATTTTCATCACCTGTTATATTTTGCATTACTTTACCATCCCAATGAATGTTAAGCGGAACGTAAGAGGTAAAGGTTTGCTTAATGTCATCTGCAATTTTTTTGCGTACAACATACTCGCCCTCTGTAGAGTACTTCTGCTCAAAACAACATTGTCAATATCATGTCCAAGAGAAGTTGCAGCAGCTGAAAGCACCATAACAGCACTACGATCACTTGTTTTTGTTCGATCTAATGCCATTGCCAGATCAGGTGTTACGATGCGCTTATGCTTATTTGATATTGTGCTGCATGAAGATTTGGATGTCATTTCGGGAGTGTACGCTGTTCCTGGCTCTGGTTGCTCATCACTACTACTGCTTGAACTGCCAGGTCCGGCGCCAGCCTATTTGGCGCCCTTAGCAGGACTGCAGCTGGCGCCCCCCCGCCTCCCACTTCACGATTGGGTTTGCCCACAAAGTAATCAAGGTACCATATTGAAGAAACTATTTGCCTTACACTGATCTATTTTAATTTGCTAATACATACATTTATTATAAAATTATAAAATCATTTCACAGTTCAAGAAAGTGTCATGACCAATCAAAACAGCGAGTAAAGCGAGGCATATGTAGTAACAAATCAGAACGCTTAAAAGTGCTAAAATATGCGTGCAAAAAGGACATATCTACTGTTTTTTCCAAGCAAGAAGGGCATATGTCACATAAAAACAGTTATTCGCTTATTGACAACTCCCGGAACTCATATTAAGCCGTAAATAAGCCGAGTCGCTTATTGACGACTCCCGTCTGTGCGCGCAACATTTTTAAATCGCTTATTTACGACTCCCGTCCCTAAAGGGTTAAAGGTCGTGATAGTGAAAGTTCTATTATGACCCAATAAGATGAATAAGTTAATTATGTAAATATCAGTCAAGCTAAACTGGCGTACATACGTCGTACAGCCTTTCATCATTTGTCTATGCTTCTCATTCCTTCATTATTTTTTTCATGTTCTTACATAATACTATCAGACGTGCACAGGGCGGGAGGCGCTGGCGCCCCCCAGATCTTTGGCGCCCTTAGCATTTACTAACCTCGCCTAATGGAAGCGGCGGCCCTGTGAACTGCTATCACTGAACTGAACAAAAGCTGATGAAATTTCTTTCGCAATGCCTCGTCTTCTTTTAGTGCAGCTTGTCTTTCATCTCTTTTCCGTTGTAACCTCGCCTCCCTTTCTCTCTCTGAGCTTGCAGGAATGATCTATCTTCTTCATTTGACATCATTTGTAAAGCATTTGCGTGAGCTATATCAAAAAGGTTATCTAAACTACCTTGGAATTCAGTTTCTTTTGTAATTTGATTTTGATTACGGTTTGATTTTGATTTTTGAAGTGATCTGAAGTTCTCATACATTTTTTGAATTTTCGTTAGTACATGCTGTTTGGCTCTGGTGGGTATTTTCGCCTTGTCCCAAATCTCAAAAATTTCAGCATAAACTATGTTGGATGCTTCTTTCAATGTTTTTTTTACTGTTTGTGAGACAGAAAAGCCGACGTAGTACATCTCCATTGGATGGAAGCTTCTTACTGCCAATTGTGTCAATTGGCTGTCCAATCAGCGATATTTCAGTTTTTCTTCTTGTTTTAATTGAATCTGACATGGTGAAGGATAAAATCTGTAAATATTAAGGGAAAACACTTGCGCATCAATCTCTCATTGCGTCTTAACCAATACTGACGCGAACAGCGAGCCTCCCATTTTTCTCCATAGCCAATGACGTCACCAGTAATGACGTCAGGTCAAAAGACGTGTTTCTACTCAACATACACAGTTACACAGTGAAACATGTGGAACACAATGTACGAGAGTGTGAATAGGTATGGTTTACACATAATATTTGTAATACGAATTGCAAAATAAATATATGATGAATGAATGTAATAAATAAATGAAAAATACAAGATGCTGTCGGCACCATTAAAAGTACACAGAGATTGTTGAAATTTAGTGTGCGAGTATATTATGATGGTGGTAACAATTTTAGGGGGTGAGACTTTCACTTTTCAAATAAAAGTTTTGGCAGGCCAGTCCAATATATATACCAAGTGGGCAAAAGAAACTGACCACGCTGATGTTCTCAGTATTTTATGCCCTAATATTGAACCAATCTGATTGAAATTTTTGTACATGTATGAGCATTAGGGTGGAGTGAAAAAAACTTTTTTTTAGAATTCAGTTTTGTAGGGGCACCCAAAAGTTAGTCTGTGGTACCAATAAGAAATCTGTAAAATGTTAGCAACCTGCGACATCAACTTCTCTGGCCCAAAGGAGGTCAAAGATTTTGCCTTTCAGGTCCCCCCAAAAAATTAAGTAAAAATTCAAAGATTTAAGCGTATCTTCCATTGTGTTTATGCTGGAAGATTATTTTTATTTCATTTGATTTGTCTATTTATGTTCTTTAACTTTTCCCTTATACACTTTTCTCCCATTCCTCACAGAAATTTGAAAAATTTGGTATTTCATGAAAAATACTAACAAAAAATAGGAATTTTTAGATCTTTCGTTGAGTTTCTCAACTTTAGTAGATGTTTTCGCACCATTTTAAGGTTTCCATTTGTTTAAATTTTCAGATTTAAATTATTTCATAATTATATTATTTAGGTTTTTTTTTATTTATACTATATTGCATTGCAATATATCTTTTTTTCAGATTATTTGATTGCATTGATAAATTTTTATATTGAATCTGATTCGCTAAAAACATTTACAGTCACTAATATAATCTAATTCTCTTCCGACGCACAGAGCAAAATTAGGCATGGCTTCCATGACCGCGAATGAATCAGCAAAAAGGAAGAAAAGGAATACTCACAGACATGGGCAGTAATGTATTTGAAAATACTTAAATACGTATTTAAATACATATTTAGAAATACTTTTTGGAGAGTATATTTAATTAGGTATTTAAATACTTTCGAAAATATTTAGTGTTTGTAAATACCTGTTTTTAAATATATTTTTTAAATACTTTTTTGTGAACTGTTCAATTTTGCGAGGATGTACAGTACTAACCACCCAGTATTTAACTGGTACCACAGAACACAGTAAAACATTTTTCAAGGTGCTTGTGCTTCGAGAAAGTTCCAGGCTCAGCATGCTGGCACTTTCTGGAAGCACCTTGAAAAATGGAACTTCCAGCTTGCTCTAGTGGCGATTGTCACAGACTCACAGCTGCAGTGCGGCAGCCGGCAGTCTATCCTGATACATTGAAATATGTGGTTGTGTAAAGTGAAGCGCTAACTGTGCAATTAGCCTTAGCCTATTGATCATATTAGACGAGGACATTTGTAACATGGCTGCAGCAAGTGGAAGTGGTGGAAAAGAAGGTGGTAAAATAGAAGTTGATGGTGGAAGTGAAAATAAAAATAGCGAATCACACCTGCACCCACTTTTTGATGGAAAATATTTCCGATTAACTTCCAAAGATGATAGTAAAGTGAAGACTTTATGTCTTCTGTGCCACAAAACAATTGCAGCGTCTACTTCTGCGACTTCTCGATTTTATTTGACTCTAAGCTGATGTTAGTGATTTTACGTGCTTTTTGAAAAGTATCTAAATTGTATTTGAAATGTTTTTAAATACATTTTAGGAGTAATGTATTTAGTATTTAAATACTTTCTGAAAACCTGAATTTTATTTAGTATTTAATTGCTTTTATTTTCAAGTAATGTATTTAATTTTTAAAAACATCTAAAGTATTTACTGCCCATGTCTGAATACTCAGCTGAATCCAATCTTTGGACCACCAAAGGATCTCTCACTGATTCATTTGCCTTCGTCCGAAGATATACTTCAGTGTTGCCTTTATGTTAGACAGGAAAGAATTAAGTCAGGAAAAGCTAATCCAAAAATTTATGATGTTGCTACAGTCGTTGCCCAAAAAGTAAAGACTGTATGGGATCGTGCTTCTATTCCAACTAGCCATCATAAGACCAGGGCTGCAGAGAGCTGCCCCGGGCCCTGGGGAAGGATTGGTATATGGGGCCCCTGTTTACTCAGTATTTTATTATGAATGTTTTTTGTGTACATAACAATCAAACTGATCATATGTCTAAGTCACTATTCAAAACATACAGTATGAGTAAACAACTCAGAGGAAAATGACCATTTTATTTTTTGAATCAATTATATTAATTCTATCACCATACAATTTACAAATGCAGTACCAGTCCATGCAGGCAAGACAATTGTTTACTGTGCAAGATTTTCATAATTAGAAGTGTACTTTCTTGCCTTCTCTCTAGCAAAGTGGTAAATGATTCTGATGAAATTTAAAGTACGGGCTAACTGGCTTTCAATTACAATTGTTCCAAGATCTGCCAGTCGGTCTTGGGCATTGTGGACCGCAGATAATAATGTATCTGTTTCAGTTTGACTATGATAATCTCTATAAAATGTATGTTCATTAATTATATTTCCTCTCTGTTATTTAATCAATTGCTTTATTAATATTTTTAGATTTTATCCCCCTCTTTCCGGGCCCCCTAGAGGTCCGGTCCCCGGGGATTTATCCCGGCTTCCCCGCCCTCTCGGCGGCCCTGCATAAGACCATAACGCAGCGCATCTAAGGTTTGTACGAAAAATATCAAAATGTCTTGAAACAATTCAAAGGGCGGAAAGACCAAGCATCCTATCAAGCATTGCTTCACAAATTTAAACTTGACTCACTGAAGCTCTTTGATATAGCTTCTTGTAAATGTGAAGACTTCCTGACATGCCGTTGTGAGAAAGGCCCAGGGCCGCATTTAGGGGGTGGCGCACCCGGCAAATGTCCAAGGCCCCGCGCCCAATGGGCACCGCAAATTTCAATTGAAAAAAATTAAACCACGTATTTGCCATCTGCGACGAGTTTTACTTTTTCCGGCAGGCAGCATGGTATCAGGCATTCTAATAGGTAGTGAAAAGCGTAAGGATAAGAAGCGCAGAGAAGTGTTTCTTGCGACGGTGCCGAAACTGACTAATTGGATTAAATCATCAGCAACTAAGTCAGCCCCTTCAGCAGGCCCACCAACTGCCTCCACTACTTCAGCAGCTGCGTTTTCAGAAGACGCGTCTACGTCAGTGCGTTCAGCAAGCCCAGCATCTGCATTTTCAGGAGACTCGTCTACATAAACCTCTTCAGCAGGCCCACCAGTTGCCTCCGCTACATCAGCAGCTGCGTCTTCAGAAGACGCGTCTACGTCAGTGCGTTCAGCAGGCCCACCAGCTTCAGGACATGCAATTAATGACATTGGTTTGTGGCCACAAGTGCTGACCGATGACTTTAGAGAGTTCTGGATAGAGCGGGGTACATCAGATTGCCGAAATTATGACAGCGACTTCAGTAACTCTTCAACTACTGAAAGTGGTACAACACGCCGATGTACGAAGACATTATTTGTTAAGAAACATAGCCTGACGAATGAAAGGATTGAGGTGTCATGGCTGTGCTATTCTGAGTCCAAAGGCTGTGTTTACTGTTTTGTCTGTAAATTAATGTCGAGGGCGGACAGCAAGTTCACAATCGGGTTCAACGACTGGAAGCATGGTAAACAATCGGTCGAAGCACACGGAAAATGTGAGCAACATATGGAGTCGATGAGATATTTGTTGGTTAGAAAGTCTGTCTCCGGCCGTGTTGATTCGAAACTGGTGAACCAGTTTGAAAAGGAGTGCAACTACTGGCAGGAAGTTTTGCGGCGCTGTGTCGACGTTATCAAGTATATCACGTCACGAGGACTAGCAATTCGTGGACACGACCCTCGTTTCGGTTCACCAAACAACGGCAACTATTACGGAATTTTGGAACTTTTAAGTAAGTATGATAGCTGCGCATATAAGTGAGCATGCCAACAAAGGTAGCGGACACACCTCGTATCTCTTTCATTTCATTTGCGAGGAACTCATACTGTTGATGGCCGATAAAGTACTTCAGACGATTATCCGAGAAATCCAGCAGTCAAAATATTACTCTCTATCCGTCGACTCTACGCCTGATGTTTCCCACACCGATCAACTGTGCTTCACCGTCCAATATGTGGTTGAGTCTGGGTTCGTCGAGCGATTTCTACAGTTCATACCTATGAACACACATACAGGGAAAGGAATCGCCGACGTGGTCCTCAACTTTCTGGAGACGCATAGCATTCGAATTGGAGACTGCAGAAGACAGTCTTATGATAACGCAAGCAATATGGCAGAGAAATACAACGGCGTAAAGATAGGCTGACCATATTTCCTTGAGACAAAAACGGGACATTGGGATGGCAAAAAAGGAACGGGGGTTATGTAATATTCTGTATTCATGAAAAAGTAAGTACATAAACCGGGACAAAATTGACATTTTTATTAAAACGACGGGACGGCCAGGAAATATAAAACAAACGGTACTGTCCCGTTCAAAACGGTACGTATGGTCAGCCTACGTAAAGAGCCACATCAAGTCAAAATCTCCGTATGCTGAGTTTATGCCATGCATGTGCCACTCACTAAATCTTGTGGGTAAATCAGCAGTGGACAGTTGCACAGCAGCCGTTGAATTGTTTATGCTCATTCAGAATGTCTACACGTTTCTCGTCTCCTCGACATACCGATGGCGTCGACATGTAGAGGTTCTCGATAGTAGTTCCCGTAGTGAGAAACTAAAGGTCGACAAAGGTCTCTCCGATACCCGCTGGTCAGCCAGATCAGATGCCGTCCAATCTTTAACCGAAGGCTACGCCGAGAATATCGTAGTACTGGATGAGCTAGCAGCAGATACCAGCCAAACTGCGGAAGCCAGGATCGAAGCCAGGGGATTATCTAAACAGCTTCAACAACTCGAAACAGCCATTTTATTGGTTTTATGAAGCACTATTCTCGAACGATTTCAAAAAACGAATGCACCTCTGCAAAAACAAGGAATATCGTTAGACTCAGCCACCCTCTTGCTGAAATCACTACTGCAATTTGTTGAAGATCTCAGATCAAGATTTGACGAATTCGAGGACCAGGGGATCGGAAATTGTGGTCATCGAGTATACAAGGAATCGACTCAACGCACAAAGAAGAGAAAGCGCCATCATGACGAAATCTGAACTGCCGAAGATGCGAACCTGACAACAAGAGATTCATTTCGGACCACTGCATTTCTACCGATAATTGATAAACTGTGTACCACTCTGAACACTCGTCTAGAAGCGTACGCTGTCCTGCAGAAAAGATTTGGATTTTTGTATTTCCTTCTAGTTCTGGACATCGACAGTCTTCGACGGTCAGCTGAACATCTAGTAGAATGCTATCCGGCTGATCTGGAGAAAGAGCTGGTAACAGAAGTTGTGCAGTTCGCTGCCCTAATGAAACTCACTGAAAGTGAAACAGAATCCCAGACGGAACGTGAAGACAAGTGCAACAGATTTTATCGGCATATGAACACAAATGAACTGAAAGGAACATTCCCAAACATGGAAATAGCAATGAGAATATACCTGTGTATGTTTATCACGAACTGATAAAAAATTACCTTCGCTCCACAATGGGCCAGGAGCGCCTTTCGTCCCTGGCGCTGTTGAGTATAGAGCATGAGGTGTTGCAGTCGGTGAGTTTCGAGGACACAATCACGCAGTTTTCCAAACAAAAAGCCAGGAAGCGTCCTATGTAATATTCATTACAAATCTACACTCTATTTACAGTACAGTAAGCTGTACAGTTTAGCTGTTTATTAAGTGCATTGCAACTGTGTAGCTGTTTATTAAGTGCATTACCATAACTGTGTAGATGTTTATTAAGTGCATTACAACTGTGTAGCCTACTAGTGTAGCTGTATACACTGTATGTGTACATAGTTAAGTTATAGTCTTTAATATCACATTAATAAGCCGAATGGCTTCCGCATGTGTGTTTTTTGTGTGTTAAAAAATATATCTGTTATGTGCATTACAAAATATTGTCATTCATTAACACACTAAAATAATACAGCCCGAGAAATAGTTTGCCCAAGGCCCCGCACACTGTAAATGCGCCCCTGGAAAGACCGAACAGTTCCTGTTCTGGGAAGGGATTTCCTTAATGACCAACGAACGTCTCAAAAAATGATGAGTGGATCCGTAGATAAAGTGGTCACCAAAAAGATGGGAAAAAAAGAAAAAGGCTACACAAAAGTATGAGGAATATACAGCACGGATCTTGAAAGGAATGAAAGAATATGATACTGCTGCAACTGTTTCGTCAAGTTCCAGCGAAACGGACGAAAGCAGTGAGCAGTTTAAACTCACGACAAAGCCATTAATTAATCCCAGACCTTCACAAATGAGAATGTTGCCAGCAGTGGGTAGAGAATGCGATCGAAGAGGAATATCTGACCGTGCTGGGGCAGCTCTTGCATCTGCTGTTTTTCAAGATTTAAAATTAATTAGTAGTGAAGGCAGTGTTTCCACATGCAAGGAAATTTCCTGATTTCAGGAAATTTGAGGCTTTAAAATGTCTTCAAGGAAATTTTGAAGGAAATCAAGAAGTGGAAGGAAATTTAAGGAAATTATAGGTAAAAAAGACAAAGTTTTTCTATCGATATTGAAAACATTAATTACACTGTGTAACAATGATTCTGTTTATATAGAATTTTTTATGTTTTTATATGCATTTGTGGGCACTGAGTCCAAATCTGGCCTTGGTTTGTGTGTGTCATCAATGGTTTCAGAGATAATCATTTTTCATGTTTTACCAGTATAATGTTATTATGGGCGCAGCAATATCAGAATAATCAGGAATTGTTGAGAACAATCCGGATGTTCGTTGACAGTTTCTTGCTCTAGAAATTGCCCGAAACTTCCACTGTGCTATATAAAGAAGAGCGCAGAGTCTAAGAAGTCAGTAAGTGTGAGCACACAAAGAAAGCAGGTTGTTTGCCTGATGGTTACCAGCACTGAGGTACTGTGTTTCTGTGCTTCTCTGTGCTGACGATTTGAGTGTTATCGATCCTTTTTTATTGCGAACATTATTTCAGTGTTGTGAATACATCTTTTTTCTGGAATCTGGAATCTGTTTCAAATTTAATAAGTCTTCTCTCTATATCTGCAGGTTATGATTAATGTAGTACAGTTTGGTAAAGAGAATGGCAACTAGAGCTTGTAAACACTCGCCGGATATATTCTGCTACGTTTGTGGGTATTACATAGGCCCCAAGCAAGCAAGTATCGCACAAGATTGTGAAAGGCACCAAGTTCTGGATCGTGTATCGGCTCTATTTTGGTATGCCTATGGGTGACCAAGATAAACCCTGGGCACCCCATGTGATCTGTGGAAGCTGCCGCTCCACACTTGAAGGGTGGCTGCGGAGAGTACGCAAGGAAATGCCCTTTGCGGTACCCAGAATATGGAGAGAACCAAAGAGCCACCACGACGATTGCTACTACTGCATGGTAGATGTTTCTAAGTACAGGAAAGTTAAAGGAAGGCAGACTCTTCAGTATCCAAGCATAGCGTCGTCCATAGCTCCTGTACCACATGGCGAAGGTCTTCCAATACCACGTCCACCAGAACAGGCATCTATCCATTACTTTACCTTCTGTATTTACAGACTGTGGGTCATTATGTGTCGATTTTTCTTAGTGTTGATGCCCTTCTACATAGATAGCTATGCCTATATTTTGTTTCTTTGCTTTGCAGGTTGAAAATGAGGATGCAGCTAGCTCATCTGAGATGTCGGCTGGTGAGGACAGTCATGATGAAGAATATACAGTAACTTTCAGTACAAACCCTCACTTTCCAAATCAGAGGGAATTGGACGACTTAATTAGAGATTTGGGTCTGACGAAATCAGGGTCTGAGCTTCTGACCTCCAGACTCAAAGAGTGGAATTTGCTTGGAGAAGACTGCAAGAGCACTGTTTGCAAGGTTCTACGATGTCAATGGCTCTCTCTGTTATTGCAGCGAGATTAATGGTCTATTCACAGCTATTGGGTTAACACATATACCCTCAGAGTGGCGCCTGTTTAGTGACAGTTCAACTCGGAGTTTAAAAGCTGTTCTACTCCACAATGGGAACAAATATCCATCTATACCAGTTGCACATTCTGTTCAAATGAAAGAGGACTATGAAAATGTCAAACAACTGCTCACTCAAATCAGGTATGAACAATATAACTGGGACGTGTGTGGTGATTTCAAAATGATTGGTTTCCTGTTAGGTTTACAAGGAGGGTTTACTAAATATCCATGTTTTCTTTGCCTGTGGGATAGCAGGGCTTCAAATGAGCACTATAAAACAGTTCAGTGGCCTCCACGTGAAGGACTGCAACCAGGAAAGTACAGTGTACTCAGGGAACCTCTTGTGAAGCCTGACATAGTTCTGCTACCACGTCTCCATATTAAGTTGGGTCTAATTAAGCAGTTTGTAACTGCGTTAGATTTTGGAGGGGAAGTTTTCCAACAGATTCGGGTCATGTTCCCTAAACTCTCTGAGGCCAAAGTCAAGGCTGGCATCTTTGTAGGACCACAAGTCAAGGCGCTGTTGAATTCAAAGAACCTTGAAGCCAAGATGACTCCGATCGAAAAAGAGGCTTGGTGTGCTTTCCGTGATGTGGTTCGTGGGTTTTTAGGCAACCATAAAGCACCAAACTATAAGAAGTTAGTGTCAAACTTGATTAAGTGCTATGGCAAAATGGGGTGCCGTATGTCTTTAAAATTACACTATCTGCATTCACATCTAGACTTTTTTCGTGATAACCTGGGCGATGTGAGTGAAGAACATGGCGAAAGATTCCATCAAGATATTCAAACGATGGAGAAAAGGTACCAGGGCCATTGGGATGCTTCCATGATGGGAGACTACGTATGGTCGCTGATCAGAAAGGATAAGAATGTTCACACGCGGAAGTCGCGTTCTTCAGTGCAGTTTTAAGGAACGCACACTGCATAACGAGGCTTGTTATTCTCTTATCGGTTCTCCTCATGATATATATTATATCTTTTGCACCATTTTGGGTTTGTCAAACAATTTTGGCTCAATAAACATTAATTTCCAATAGTGTTTTCATTTTCAGAAAATATTTATGTTAGCCTTCTTTATATACTTTGCCATATGAAAAGTGTGATAACCTATATTTTTGAAACGGTTGATGATAGAGCAAAACCAATATCATTTTTGGAATCAGCGCCCCCGAAATCATTAAGAAACGACAGAAAAATTACAATAAACAGAAAATGTTTCAAATTTTGTTACCCAGTGTTATCTTTATAAACTCTTATTGTACACTTTAGTTGTAATTTAGTTGTAATTTGTCAAATCGGCAACTTTTATTATATTTGGCAACTCTGCTTATCTGAGGCTTCTGAACAAGTTCGTAACTTGTAAAACGGTCTAATATTTCATCGGTCGATTATCATTTATTATATAACAGTTTCCTCTGTGCTCTTATTTTTGCTGGTACCTTGCAAAATGTTTTAGTGAATGTTTTAGTGCTTTCGTATTTATCATTTAGTTTATTTATGTTGATTTACCTTATTTTATGTTGATTTCAGGTTTACTTCATTATTTTGTGTAGATTTACCATATTCAGACATTATTTACTGTTAATAATGACATCAAGTAGTGAGGAATATGATACTGATAAGGAAAAGCCTAAGCTTCCAACCAGGAAAAAAGCTCGACTTTCGCGTAAAAATCAGATGAACTTTATCGAAAGCTGGCTCTTAGACCCATTATTTAATAAATGAATGAAAAAGAAGACAGTGAATGGAAAAGACGTGCCATACTGTGAGTTGTGCAATGTCAAAATTACTTGTGCAAAGACTGCTTTAAAACGTCTTGGTGAAAGTAAATCTCATAAAGACAATGACACTAGGCTTGCTGCTGAAAATAAATCTCAGCCCAGTGTTAGGGGATATTTTGGCCACTCATCTCAAGTAAATGATGCAGCAAAAATAGAAATAAAACTGTGCAGTTTTATTGCAGAAAACAACCTTTCTCTCAGTCTTTCTGACAGTTTGCTTGCCTTAATTAAAAGCTTATTCCCCTCGGACGATGCTTTGAAAGAAGTCACACTAGGTGTTATTATTTTTTTTTATTGGGTTCAAAATCCCAGCTGAGCCGTGAACGGCCAAGCTCTGAAGGGCCTGTTCAACCTACAGCCCAAGTTAAGCTAGATTAAAAACTTACGGACTTGGAGGTCCTATTAGGTCCTACCTCAGGGTTGCTGACTCGATGTGGGCCTACCTTAGGCCTCAGTTGCATGAATTTAAGATAAAAAAACAAAAGGGGCCACTATTTATGGTCTTCCTAAACCTTGCAACAACAACACAACCTGCACTATTGCACGATGCAACAATCTTGTATCTAAACAACCAAACTGAATTGCAAGAGAGCTCTCTATAAGACCACACCCTTTAAGTACCGCATTCCACAAACGAGTAGCAAAGACGGGCAGCGCCCCAAAAAATAATGCCACAAGAGTGCCCAAACAATGATGCCACAAGAGCCCAAAAATGCTAGCTCTAAATTAAGTGATTTTTTCACTAACCTTACAATTATGAGATGGATATATATATACACCTTAACTTAATATATACAAGCAACGCTGCATCAATCAGCTTAGTCATCATATCGCCTCGGGACAACAATGGTTCTTCCTCTTCTAGATTTTCTAACACTAGGAAAACAAAAAGCTACGAACACAATACGACAAGTATTAGGTTTTCATTTTATGAAGGCAAACATGGATATCTTAAGAAATAATAAATTTTCCCTCATTATAACACTGGTCTACAAATTTTGAAAAAGTTTGTGCTTCGGAGATAAAATGTGTTTCCTATTATGGATTTTGGGGTGCTGAAAACGAATATGACCGTAAAAACAGTCGGTTGGCTACAGTTTCCAAGAAAATTTAAGTTACACATTTTGCGTATATGTATACCATATATTAGTAACATACCTGTATAATGCAGTCACTTATATTGATTCAACCCATCGCTTCTTTGCTTGTCTCTTGTATTCAACTTCTGGAGCATCTCTTGTTATTGTCCAGCAGTAGTCTGCTAACAATGATGGACTCCATTTACCCTGGTAGCGTTTCTCCATCGCTGAGATATCCTGGTGGAAACGTTCACCATCTTCATCGCTAACTGCTCCGCAGTTGGCCGGAAAAAATTCCAGGTGCGAATGGAGGAAATGTATCTTTAAAGACATATTGCAGCCCATTTTTTGATAGGACAACAGCAGGTTTTCCACCAGCTCCCTGTAATTGTCAGCTTTGGTATTTCCGAGAAAATTGGTTGCTACTAACCGGAAAGCATTCCACGCTGTCTTCTCCTCACCACCTAGGATACGATCGAACTCCTCATCTCTCAGAAGCTCGCGGATCTGTAGACCAACAAATACACCCTCCTTGATTTTTGCTTCACTGAGCTTTGGGAATTTACCACCGAGGTACTTAAAAGCTGCCCCCGTTTTATCCATAGCCTTAACAAAAATTTTCATGACGCCCAGTTTGATGTGTAAGGGTGGTAACAAAATCTTGCTCGATTCTACAAGTGGAGGATACTGAACATTTTTTGTTCCAGGTTCCAATGAGTGTCAGAAAGGCCAATCCTTCTTGATGTAATGAGAAGTCCTAGCCCGACTATCCCATTCACACAGAAAATAGCAATACTTAGTGTAGCCCGGCTGCAGTCCAAGCACGATAGCAACAACTTTCAAGTCACCACAAACCTGCCACTGATGTTTGTCATAGTTTATGCAGTTCAAAAGTTGCTTCATGTTGTCATGTTTCCTTCATGTGGACTGCATGACCAACTGGAATTGATGGCAATACGTTACCAACATGCAACAGAACAGCTTTTAGACTCAACTTAGATGAATCAATGAACAGTCTCTACTCATCAGGATTGTGAATAATGTTGAGAGCTGCCATCAGACCATCGATGTCGTTGCAAGCTACAAGGTCATCTTCCATGATGAAGAATGGGACAAAATCTTTTTGACGGTCACGAAACTTACACACTAATATTTTCAGCGAGGAGATTCCACTGCTGCAATCTGGAGCCCAACAGCTCTGCCTTACTCTTTGGCAGTTCTAAATCTCTGATGAGGTCGTTTAATTCATTCTGAATTATCATGTGCGGTTTAGAAGATGTCAAGTTATAAACAAATTCAGGGTCTTGTGAAGTTGAAAGCTCACAAGTTTCGCAGGTTCCTTCATTCTCCTCGTCCTCTGACTCCAGGGAGAATGAGTGCGGGGGCTCAGGAACGGGTACTCCTTCGCCGTGAGGTACCGGGCGTCTAGCAGAGGGTATATTCGGATATTGTAAAATCCACTTTTTCTTCTTGCAAATACCTTTCTTGACTGGAGGCACCATGCAGAAGTAACAATTGCTGACATGATCTGTTGGTTCCCTCCACACCATTAGCACTGCAAAAGGCATAGATTTCCTTTTCCGATTCAACCACTGGCGAAGGTTTGTCGCACAAGTATTGCAGCATATGTGTGGGGCCTAGCTCTTGTCCTGATCTCCAATCTTACAGCCAAAATAAAGGTGATAGGCTTTCCTAATCACGGCGGTTATAGCACGCTTTTGTGATGCAAAAATCAATTCTCCACAAACATAACAGAAGTTATCTACACTAGTCCAGGCAATTTGTAGTTAGACCTGGGCAAAATTGCTTCAGAAGCTTTCTAAACTGTTTCCAGCTCAGGAACCATTGCCGAATAACATATCCAAAATCCGACAAAATTGGACCCCGGGAACACCCCCAAAAATGAAATTCAAAATGGCGGACTGGATGTTTCCTACGAAAAAAAAAATATATATAATTTACGCTTTTATTTATAGAGATACATTTGATGCTTTTTCTTTCAGTTGTAATGTTTTAAATAATTCAACAATATACAACACAACCAGTTATTACGCAAATATAATGTTATATAGCTTTTTACATATTTTTATAATCAATAATACAACAATTATTTTTTTCCCAGTTTCAAGTTATGTTCATTACAGAAGAAGTGATACCTGGTCACAAACATACAGAAATTAATCCTCTTCATCACTATCATCGGATAGATTACCGGTACTTGGGTTGTTATCGCAACCACTGATTTGGCACTCGCCACAAGCGGCTGAACAGGGCATTCCATTACGCTTGCATCCACATCTTGAAGTAGCACATTTCGTCTTGCAGGAGCAGCGGATCATGTTGAGTAGATAATTTGGAGCTGGTGGCTTGTCGCAGGCTGTAGGGTAGTAGGAATTATTCTTTACATACCAACCCCACTGTTCTGCATCGATCTTCTCTTCTGTAGACTTCCAGATTAGTATTTGAAAGTATGTGCGAAAGCTGTGGTACTTTGTGGACGCATCGGTAGGTGGCAAACGTTCGGGTGTAACAAAAGATTTAGCTGTAGCTACCTTTTCAACTAACATTCGATGACGTAGTGCGTTAGTGGATTCAAGTGTTTTGCAGCCATACAACAGAAGCATTGCCTTTCTTCCAGCGGCTTCAATGTCAGAGTGTTGGCAACAATCAGAACAGAATGTATTTGCAACTGAACGGAGTTCAGCCACCTTCATCAGTGTGTCGAATGCTTTGGCTTTACCGATCGAAAAAATTCTGGATGTGCTATCACAGCCCGTGAAAGCATGCACAAACAGGAGATACTTGCAGATGTTATTGCCTAACAATGATTGAAGTCGGTGTCTTCCCCTATTACTGTTGTAGTTGCATTTTCTGATGAGGAAACTGCTGCACGAACGATGTCCACATCAGCATCCCCATCTGCGTTGTGAACAGTACACCCGTGCTTCTTCAACATCTCACCTACGAGGGAAATAAATGCTTGCTTGTTGTTTTCATTAGCCAAGAAGTGTTCCTTCTGGCCAACAAACTTCATGCTTGGACTGAGATTCACATTTCTGCTTGTCTTGGTGCTGGGTCTTCTGTGGGTCATGTCCTTGATCGTAGGAGAGCTGCTGTAGCCATCAAAAACAATGATTGCTTTTCCATATGTTTTCAGAGTGAAATCGGCATATGAGTTGGCGATGCTGTCATATGTTTCATCTTGACGCCAGGAAACACGATGTAGTAGAGATCCACCATCCAATACGTACTGGTCTGTGCACTGAATTTCTTGAACTTCTTCCATGCGTAAGTGTGTCAGTGTATTTGATTATTGCATGAGCTAGCTGAGACTTATCGGGTTTCCTCAAGATACTTCGTGATTCGAACAATGCAGGAGGATATGCACACAGTTCGTAACACATGACATCTTCAAGATTCATGTCTCCGCCAGTGGCAACAGTCATCGTTCTCTGAAACAGTAGTGCAGGATCTACTTCTATATCTGAAGCATCAGTGATCACAACGGCAGAAGCAGATCCTAGTGTTTTCACTTTGTCAGATCTTTTGGCAGAATATGTAAAGGCTTGTTTCCCAATCATTTTTACGACAATGTTCGTACCGATTGAATGCAATTGATGAACGTTAACTCCAGGATCAGCAGTTAGCCCTGTTACAATGTTGCAGAGACCCGAGGTAGAATGGAATGGGGATAAGGATTCCAGACGTTCAAGTACTTTCTTCATGTCATTACTGTCCCTGATTTGTCTACTTCCCCTCATTTCCTTGTGCTGTTCACTACTTTCCAACAAAACTCTGGTGTATTCCTGCATTGCTAAGTTATAAGTGGAACACAGAGGCATAGAAAAGAGCCACGTTGTCCTTTGGATGTCTGTAAATCCACTTCCGCGTGTCAGTCCGCCTCTGCTTTTCAGGGAACGCATTAGTACTTGTTCTATCACCAGGTCTGTGCCGAGTCCGGCCCATAATCTGTCGCTTCTTCTTACCACAAACTTACCTTCCTGGAACATTTTGTTAACGGCTGGATTTTCAGAAGGCAAACTTAACATTTTCTGCAGGTACAGGTATATCGATTTCAGGTAATTGTGATGTCCGGCTGCTGCAATTATGGGGATGGTCTCCAGCATAGCTTGCAAGTGCAAATCCCACGAGCCGGTTCTGTCTGCTGTTATCAAGGAACGTGCAATGTTGATCATTCGCTGATATTCCAACCAGAGTTGACTTGTTTGCGAAGTAGATTGTAGGTCAGTTTTCTTCGCATCCAAAGTGGTAGCAATCTGAGACAATGCATTCGAAGATTCCACATCCTCAACTGATTGTTTGGCGGTCATAACATCGTCGAGCAGGTCACAAGCTTCCTTATGGAGGTCATGAGGAGTTCCATCTTCATTACGAGGGAAAACGTCTGCGACTAGTAAGGTACTAAGAGCTGCATCTACTATCATATGACCACGTATCGCTCTTGAAACAGCTTTTCCAGACATCATGTGTTGCACGGCATTTGGTCCGTATATTTCTTGAAGTACTTCAAACAATCCTGAACCATTTATAAGAGTACCGACTGCTCCCAAAAGATTCATCAGAGTGTGAAATGATCCCAGCATTAAAACAATGTCCTGCAGGTCTCTCTGTTCATTGATGATTTGGGAAGCTTTCCAGAACAAAGGCTGATCAAAGGTAATAATGCATGGGACTTTTTGATCGCGTGCTATCTTGCTCAAATATAGTAAAGTCGAAAATATGCAGGTCATGTCAGTTGGTGACATATCTATGATGGGAAGGAACGTGATCGACGCCACACCTGGATGTGAGACACTTGATCCACCGTGAATTGCCTGCATTGTTCCGGACCAACTTGGACCTGATCTTTCTGCTGAAGATATCTGCCAGAGAAGACTAAGTCGACTTATGGTGGCAGTGGGTACTGGAAGTTCGCGGAATGAGATGTCCCTCAACATGCTTCTCGCGTGTCTATATTCCCTAATGTCAACGGTTGCAATCTTCTTAATGTTATTGTCACCAACATTACGCCTGTGAATAGAAGGGTGGATCTTGATCTTCGGAGTTATTGCGGCAATCATACCCATTCCATGAAAGGTATTCTTCCCATCCAAAGTGCAGACATCATGATCGACGTTATCTGCTGCTAGAAGGACTGCAGTGTTTTCATCAACAGTAAAAGAGCCAGACCCACTTGCCAGCGCCGCGTTTCTTTCGAATCTTGTTACTTCTGCATACGACGAACAGTAACCCAGCTGATGGAGAACGTCAATAAGGTACCTTGACCTAAAGTTGTGGTGTAGCTGAACCGACAAACCGATCTGTAGTGGACATAGTAATCCTCTAGGACGGGTTGCTTGCATAATGCTCTGCCCAATTGCACCTATTTTTCTTGAAGCATCCTGTCCCGCAAATGCTTTTGATAATAGCAATTTCAGACTGTTGGGAATGTAATCAAGAGCACTTTCTGCAGTGATGTCATTTGGAGATGGATACACATCTTTTCTAGGCGAGTCGACAGACTTGATATCACTTCTGATTATTTTTGCAGCAGCTTCTACTAGGTAAATCTTCTGTAGCTCTATATCTATATCACATTCTTTCGACTTTTTGTGATAATCTATAAGAATTTCATTAGCTGTCTCTCGTAGTGTTACTACATCTGCCTTCCCACTTTCACCTGATATTATGATCTTGTCTCCATAACGTTCTAAAAGCTTTCTCTTCATGTGCCTGCAGCTCTGACTTCCTTGAAGATATTCCTCCATTTTGGAAATTAGGTCTCCAATCAACAGTTGTTCATCATCATTCTCTTCCAGGTAAGCACAGGTCTGAAGGAATGCTTGGTGTTGCTCTTCATTAGTTGGTCTCCCTTTCTTCGAATCATGATCGTCGGAGGAGTATGCGCGAGGAATGTTTTTTCCACTTCGAAAATTTACGCTGCAGGTGTGATGGTAGACACAATCTGCAGCAGGAAGATCACGAAGATAATACTCCAGACGGCCTTTTACATTAAACGACCATTCATCGCAGCGGCTTTCACAGCACCTTTTTATGGTTTCGGAGAACTCTGTAGTTCTTATTTTGACATGCTCTGATTTTGGTTTGTGTTTGGAAAAAAAGTCCACAAAGGTATCACAAAACAAACAGTGAGTAGCACTGGAAAATGCGTATTCATGAAAACGAGCACTTTTCCTTGGTATTGCCTCGGCTGCGGTCTGTCGCTTCTTTATTTCAATGGTCTTTTTATCCGTAAACCTTTTCCTACATACAACGTGAACACTTATTCCAGCTGTTGCAACAACATCGCTTCCACGGCTGCGGCTGGATGCATTTATACCATCTGTTCCTTTTTGCGAGATGTGAACCACTTCCTGTCCGCTGTCCAATTTCTCCTTACAAATCACGCACAATTCTTCAGGGGTCTGCATTCTTGAAGGCGGACGCACACCGAGTCAGCCGTACACCGAGTCAGTCTGAAACAGAAAACACAAATTAATAAACTGTGTTGCAGTATTTAAAAGGCGTACATAATAACAGTTTTAAAGAAAATAACAAGCACAAATACGCAGATTTGATAGTGGGTAGTAGGAATTAAAGAGTTGTATATAATATAAGTTTATAAAGATGTAGCAATGTCCATTCTCACATACACTCCATACAGTATATTTTATTTACATTACGTGACGTCATAGTTTAATACTAGCCGCCTAATACAATTTTTAGTGTCATATAGGTTAATTTAGAAACGAAAATGTGTTTTAAAACATTTTACTGATCAAGAAAAACGTCATAACTCTCTCTACAAAGCGAAATTAAAATTTATTGTATTTCGTAGGAAACTGCCAGTCCGCCATTTTGAATTTCATTTTTGGGGGTGTTCCTGGGGTCCAATTTTGTCGGATTTTGGATATGTTATTCTGCAATGGTTCCTGAGCTGGAAACAGTTTAGAAAGCTTCTGAAGCAATTTTGCCCAGGTTGAAGCTATTTTTGCTCTAGATTGCCTGGACTACACTGTTCACGCAATTACGAGGCATCTTTGTTCAAATTAGGCTGAAAAAAATTCATTTTCAAAAGCAAACACTGAGAAGAGTTTGACAAGGGTGCACTGCATTACTTCCGCGAATGAACTGATGCTGTGGCGTAATATGTAGACGCCTGTGACACATCGACGCCTTGACTCTACTGCGCATGCGCGTAGTTATATTTTTTTTTATTTTAATAAATTAATGTAATTACATTGCATTTTAATAATTTTAAATTAGGTAAGGTTAAGTTAGGTTAGTATTCCATTTATATTAATATAAAAAACATTATGGGAAGTAATATGTTAAAATGATCCAATCTATTTTTTAATAAATAATTTACGAATACATATTGTAATAGATAAATTTAAAATTACATTTTATTGTATATATATGTATATATTTACATTAATTTTTTAAAACTAAAAATATAACTACGCGCATGCGCAGTAGAGTCAATGCGTCGATGTGTCACAGGCGTCTACATATTACGCGACAGATGCAGTCCAGTTAGTAGGGTACAGGGTTGCCTGATATCTTTATAAATAGAGCCAATTGGCAATTTTAGGCATCATTTTCATATTCAGTGACCCAAAATTAGTAAAGATTGACTACTTTTATTTCCGAAGCATTTTCGCTGTAGACCAGTGAATTATAATTATTGATGAGAATACTGATCGCTCAACAAAATCACAGTTGGCATTACTCGGAATGTTTTTTGATGTGGTAAAATTTGAAATGAGATCTATATTCATTGATCTTGTTAAGCTTCCTGATGGGAAGGCAGCAACAATTTTTGCTAAGATCCAAGACTGTTTAAATGAAAAAGGTATTCCAATGGAAAATGTAATTGGGTTCTGTGCAGACACTTGTAATGTCATGTTTGGAAGCCACAATTCTGTATCGCAATTGATTTTGAATAACTATCCTTGGGTTTTACATGTGAAATGTTCCTGTCATTTGATACATTTATGTGCTTCTTATGCATCACTGAAACTTCCAAAATCATTAGAAGACCTATGCAGAAATGTACGAAGTCATTTCCACATGTCACCAAAAAGAACAGAACATTTCCGGGAATTTCAAGAGTTTTTTGACACTGAAACTTATAATTTTTTAATTCTTGGACAAACCAGGTGGCTTTCTATGAAAGCATGTGTGGATAGAATTTTAGAACATTATCAGGCATTAAAACTTTACTTCACTCAAGTCATTATTGAAGATCCTACATATACCAATCACAACATTTTTAAAAGCTTGAATAACAAATTTACTGAAGCTTATCTAGAATTTTTATCATTCAATCTTGGTCAGCTTACTTCTTTTAACAAGATGTTTCAGAGTGTAATGTCATTGTTGCATAAGTTAAAGAATGAAATTTCCAGCCTTTTGAAGTCAATATTAATGAATTATATGGAGATTGGATATGTTAAGCAGAATGATGTTAATCTAATTGATCCACGAAACAAAAAACACTATGTCCCACTCAATAAAACTTATGTTGGTGTAAAGGCCAGTGCTACAATTACAAGCATAGCTAGTGACCTGGGTTATGAACATAATGATGTAAATTTGTTCTACACCCACTGCAGAGAATTTCTTATTGAATGTGCTGTTCAAATCCAAGAGAGATTTGATGATATCAAACATCTTGATTTTTTGTCATGCTTGTCGCCTCAAGTTGCAAACAATTTGATGGTGTCAACCCTGGCACCTGTCATGGAGAAATTGCCATATTTATCTGATATAGACCTTCAAGAACTTGATCTTGAGTGGAGAAAACAGGCAATGGAGACAAATGTAAATGCAGAAATGGATTTAAAATCATACTGGCATGCAATTTTGAATGCCAAAAATGTAGAAGGTATTTTTACGTATCCACATTTACGCAGGGTAATTACAGTTTTGCTATCATTTCCATTCTCCAATGCATCAGTCGAGATAATTTTTAGCCAGTTAAAACAAATAAAAAGTGATCACAGAGCTGCAATTAAACATGAGAGTTTAATTGGCCTACTAACTACAAAATTGTCATTTCAACAAGAAGACAGGTATGGCAGAAAAACTGGATCCACCAAATCAGATGCTTAAGTTACATCAACAAATGAATACCAGGGCTGATGATGCAGAAATTGAAAAACTGAGAAAATCATTCTTAACAAAAAACTGCAGTGCAAGTGAGCACTGATGACTAAGGTATATAATAATCAATACTGTATGTTTCTTGTATAAATCTGTTTTCTCTTTGCAGGACCGGATTAAGGGTTTCGTAGGTGTTTCGTAGTTTTTTTTCGTGGGTGTTTCACCCTGATCTGGGAACCCTGTCTGCTGGTGAGGTTGAACTTTTTTTCGTAGGCCACACTTTTTCGTAGGCCAAGGCTTTCAGCCTTTTAGCCAGTGGTGGGCACGCGCAACAATTTTTGTAGCGCCGCAACCGCAACCGCAACTCTGCTGAAATAGTTGCGCCGCACGCGCAAGCGCAACCCTTTTCAAAAAGTTGCGCCGCAAGCGCAAGCGCAACCAAAAATGTTGCGCCGCAAGTTGCGCCGCAACTGCCCACCTTTGCATTTAACGTATATCTGCAGTGGTGGGCACGCGCAACAATTTTTGTAGCGCCGCAACCGCAACCGCAACTCTGCTGAAATAGTTGCGCCGCACGCGCAAGCGCAACCCTTTTCAAAAAGTTGCTCCGCAAGCGCAAGCGCAACCAAAAATGTTGCGCCGCAAGTTGCGCCGCAACTTTTTGCGGCGCAACTGCCCACCTTTGCTTTTAGCTTTCGGGTTAATCCAGCCCTGTCTCTATGTTGTTTTCTTGCAAAATAAACTGTATCAAACGCTGCAAATATGTATTTTCTGCAGTAGGATATAATTATGAATGTTGGAGTGGACAGCAAAAATATAATCATTCATATCATAGCCCCCTATCCAATCATTATGTTTTACTTTTGAAGGATAACTGTAAGGAAATTTTTCTTAATTGCAAGGAAATTTAAGGAAATTTCATAGTCTTGTTAAGGAAATCAAATTTAATTCTGTAGAAGCACTGAGTGAAGGCTTCAGTGATCGACAGAAGCAAGATCAGACGAGAAAGGATCAAGATTAGAAAAGATCTCTCTGAAGATACCTCAACTTTCATTTCAAGTGATCGTGTTATGGGTCTCTACTTTGATGGAAGAAAAGATCGAACAAACGTTATGATAATGAAAGGTAGTAAGTATCATTCTAGGATTACTATGGAAGAGCATATTGTCCTTTTGAAAGAACCAGGCTCAACTTACTTAGGCCACATATCTCCAGAATTGAGCGCAGCAAAAAGCACTTATAAAGGCATTTTGGAGTTCTGGGGATTCAACAATATCAGTGCTAGAAACAGGGGCGGATTGGGCCTTCGGGCAGATGGGCAGCTGCCCGGTGGGCCAGTTCATCTAGGGCCGGTCGTCACCGTCCAGTTGTAGTGAAATATTTTTTGTTTTTCTTATTTTCCCGATATTATTTTATCATATTGCTTTATGTGTAAAGGTGGTTAGGAGACTTGATCTCATTTAACCTCTTGAATCCGATGGCCTACATGCGTGGGCCATATGACACACGGGCATATCTGTTCGCCTACATACATTGGCCACAAATGTTTTATTTTCATATATTTATTTTTATATTATATTATATATATATATATATATATATATATATATATATATATATATATATATATATATATATATACAGGGTGTCCATAAATGTTTACCCTGAAAACAGTATGCTCTCATGTTTTAATGACGAATCTTACAGCTGTTTTCTTTTTACAGGTGATCTCGTACACGCATAGAGTTTCTGTGCTGGTGTGTTTCGTCTACCGCATTCGCCGCTAGGAGCGCTGTAGTAGCTGTTCAGTTAAGATGGCGTTTGTGACAGAGAAGGCACAATGTGTTGTGTGGCTTGCAGAAACAAAATCTCCTGTCAGTGTTCAGCGAAGGTTCAGAACAAAGTATGGAAAGAATCCACCTGATGTGAAGTTAATTAAGTCGAGGATGAAAAAATTCTTGGAAACTGGAAACGTGGAAAAGGGAAAGAGCAGTGATAGACCATCAGTTTCCGATGGGAAGGTGGAAAACATTCAAACTGCTTTCACACGGTCACCAAGGAAATCGGTGAGACAAGCTTCATGCCAACTAAAGATACCGAAGTCTACGGTGCACAAGGTGTTACACAAACGTTTGAAGTTACACGCCTACAACGTAAATGTTGGAAAATGTGTGGCGTGAGTGTGAATACCGTTTAGACATTTTACGTGCCACTAGGGGTGCACATGTGGAAGCTTATTAAGTTCATTAACTATGTATCAAAACTTTGTATGTTTATCTACTTATGATTAAAACTGTGTTTGAATACGAGTGTTTATTTAAAGGTTATAGCATGCTTTAATCAGGGTAATCATTTATGGACACCCTGTTATATATATATATATTATATATATATATATAAGTAGTATAGCCGCAAAAAGGTTGAGTGCAGGAATGTTGCAATGTTGCAAGAGGTAATGATCAATTTTGCAAAGGGGGTGTGGGTTGCAGAGGGGGTGGGTGTTGCCAGGGGGGGTGGGGGTATGTAATGAAGGGGAGGGGTACCCTGAAGGGGGGTGGGGGGATGTTGCAGGTGCAACAAGGGGTCATGAAACTTAGAGGCTGTGTTATCCCCCAAGAGAAAGACAGGAGAAGGAGAGAAAGGAGGAGAGGTGTTCACCTGGCTCCTGCCAAGTGCATAATAACGCTTCAGCCGACCCGCCGTCCTCTTATAGACCCCTAATCAGCCAGTTGGCTTAGAAGTCGTAATTGGCTTGTTCAGGTTGAGTTGCCAGATACCACTTTTTATTTTAATTGTTCAGATATATATTATTATGGAGAGTTACCAGATACCACTTTTTATTTTAATTGTTCAGGTATACATTATTAGGTTGCCAGATTGTACCATTTATTTAATTAATTCTTAAAAGTTGGCTTAGAATTCCGCTAGTAGGTTTAGAAGGCGTAACCAGCCGTTTGGTATAATTGTTTACAACCAAAAGAATTAAATAAAACAACATTACATCATTCTGTTCATTATAAATATATAGAAAATAAATATACATTTGAATGATCAATTAAAAATAATAATAGTTTAAGAAATATGAACGAGGAATATGCATATAATCAAAAAATATATCCGTCAATATAACAGTAGAGGAGAAATATATATATATATACATATATATATATATATATATATATATATACACACAATTATATTATGGAAATATATAGAAAATAAATATACATTGGAATGATCAAAAATAAAAAATAAGAAATAATATAACCATCAACATAGCAGAAATATACACACAACATTATGTTAAATAAATAAATACATACACTTTATCTTCTACCGCGCAAAATAAGAAATCGTATAGCCTTCAATATAGCAGAAATATATATATACACACACACACACACACACACACACAAATATGTTAAATATATAAATACATTTAACTTTTTTTTCAAAATACTAAAGTCGCATTTAACCGAGTCTACAATTACATCATTATTGCTCTGCATTACGCAGTATACGCGGTTTAATAATATTTCACCGCTTAAAGTATAGGAAAACCTGTACTCGATATGAGGGTCCTTCATATCGTTCAGTACTATTTTTGTTCCCACTTTACAACCGGTTGGTAAGTTATCTTCAATTACGTCTAGAATACAATCAAAAACACGCACAAAGAGTTCATCGTTAGCCACATTATTAAACACAAGTTTATAAACACACCTTTCCAATCGAGGGTTTATTTCTACCAACGCGAGCTTTTCAATCGTGAACTCTTCTTCACACTGCATAGCGACAGTTGAAATAATCTAAGTCGTTACGACAGCTGCTCGTAATATAAATAAATAATTCTTCGGGTGAACGGTGTAGGTGAGCTCAGCCCTGTACCGATCAATTGTTTTGTACCAAAGTTCATGATATTTCAAAGAGTCTAAACTTTTTAAATAAACGTCCAGCTCTAGACCATTCCCACTTTGTTCAGCCCTACACACGGTAAACCCATCGAGCAGAGCGATGTATGCGTATTCAAGTACTGTATCAAAATAAAGCATATCCGTAACACGCGCCTCTAATATAGGCTTCAGCTTGCGGAATCCGACGATTTCAAACATTCTGTCGAGGATGAAACAGTTTCGCGTAGGGACAAGAGCATTATTATCAGAAGCATTCTTCCACATCAACCGTATATCAAAGCATGGCCGATCGTTATTTATACACAACGTACTTACAATGGCGTATGAGGCGGTGTCACTAATCTGCTCTCTTCTTGTACCTACGTTAGCAGGTATTTTATAACGATCTTCACTCAACTTCTCAACTATCACGAAGATTCTATTCATCTCCTCGACACTTAAATAAACAACATTCCATTTGTTTGTTTGTCTACAAACGGTTCGATGGGCGATTGACTCACCCTGATTATACGTGAATGGGTTTGTTCGAACTCGTATGATCCGTGAGGTGCGCGTCGCACCATAATCTAATGAAGCCTTTGCGGCGCTGACCCAACATGAATTGTTGTGCCTCATTATATTGGGTAGGTGTTTTGAGAAATTTTCCGGTACAAGAATTAATTTCGGTTTTAACGTTTTATCACTACCACTTCCCTGACTACACACACAGTTTCTCTCAGGGTAAATTTCATGAACTAGGCACATTTTATAACGGTTTTATTGTTTTACCACTCACCATTTCCACAAACTAAACGTCTTCACACTCCGGCGCACTATTTGAGAGAAACATATGCCCATATTTTTCCTTTTTATTTAACAGACGATACTCGTCTCTAAAGTCTGCTAAAAACTCACGCAGGGCACTAGCCACAACCTCACTACGAACTTCATCATGATATACATTAATGTAGTGATAAAAATACTTAAGATTGTCCATGATGACGAGATTTACATTTTCAACCGAAGTGTACGAGTACTCGGTATGGTGTAACACAGGAGTTCTTAACCTTTTTAGGCTGCGATCCAAATTCTGGTCTCGGGGCTAGCTTGGCGACCAATAATGCCTTCAAACAGTTCATTCGTAATAGATAATAAAATAAATAATAATGGTAAAATGGTTAGGGATAACATAAATAATGATAAATGACAATTTAATGACCCAAGTTTCGGTCGCGAGCCAGAGGTTAAGAACCCCTGGTGTAACATGATATAATACCGCTTGTCACACCACTCATCCACAAGACTCACTATCCATATCTGCTACTTCTCTTCTGCACGCGTTGTTTCTTTTACTTCACGGTATATGTGAGACTTTATAAAGCTTAGCTCTATAGCATACTTCAGCACATCATCTGCGCAACGAAAGCCTACAACGCTCTCACCAGAATAACCATAGAGTATTTGTACATCTTGCTCCTTCGCACGATCCAATGTGGTTTTAAAAGAGACAAAGGAGGGAGGAATAGAAAGTTTTTCACTATCCACTATATCTTGACACTTTGCTGAATACCATTTTATAAACGTTGAACAAGCAATATTAAAGGATGCCATTACTATTTTTCTTCTACGCGGGCGAATACACGTCTGAGCTCAAGGGCTTACTGCAATCAACTGACCACGCAGGGAATCCCAGGTAGAAGCATAACCCACGTTGCTGGTCTTCCAGTGGGCGGAGCTTAGAACTTTCACCTGTGCACACACACACACACACAGGAAAAAGTGAAACGCTAATTGAAACATGATTTATTTAATAAACGAAATATTCAAGTTATATATATTTACAAGTACGTGTAATAAATAAGTTAACAATAGACACATCAAAGATTATATACAAGACATATATATTTACAAATACTTGTGATAAATAAGTTAACAATAGACGCATCAAAGGTTATGATATCCAAAGGGTACGGTATCATAGGTACCAGGTAACTGGTAACGTTTCCTATAGGTGTTACAGCACACCTTCGTTCCCCTAAGTTCCTTCACGCCCCCCAGCTTCTGCGCCCGAAAATTGTGGGTGCCTTCAGTTAGTTGGGGAGGCCGATCGCTCTCATCATCATCGTCCAAACACACTAGATCCTTCAACGATTCAAAGTTAACGACCCGCCGATTCGCATGGTTGAGCGTGATACCCTTTGCCTTCACGATATATTTCATATCCTCCCCCGCCCTCACCCGTACCCCATAAGTTTTAGGTCCTGTTGAGACAAAAGAGTCGGCGTATGCGTTGTCCCCATACTCATCCTTGATCTCATCAGTGAGCTCGCCGAGGAACTCCTCAATAGCAGGCATGTATTCACCCTCCCTCTCTGTGAATATCACGCTATCTGTATCGGCATACAATACTCTCCGCCCAAGAGAATACAATAGACCCCAAAGTTTTATGCGGGCGTAGGCTGTTGTGAAGCTGGCCACAGGTATGTTTGTAACCCTTGAGATATCTGTGGCCAATTCAGTGTTGTTGTACTTTATTATGTAAGTATTACCTACATTCACGATCTCCATGACCTCTCTATCGGGAGCATTGGCATAATCCCAGACTTCACTATAACTTTGTGCCAAATGAATGTTCCCTTTGCCGGCATTCTGTGCACATTTTCCCCATAGACTGTTTAGACCCAACTTTGCACCAAAGCGCTTGCCAGGATTCTTTGCAATTTTGGCACGATCAAGTTGTATACCTTCGCGGTCGCGTAACATTGAATATAGGCAGACTTTTCATCTTCGGTATCAACTCCTCGCGGATACCCTGATGCCTCGACCTTATCCTTCAAAAATGCGTTTATATATGGTGTGAAAAGGTTGGGTAGCTTCTGAAACCTCCACACCTCATGTATCTTCAGTATTCTATACCCATGGCGTACGGCTAGGGACAGCTCAGGACTTGTATATACGCCTCTGATCTTACGCTGGTGGGGTATATGGTTACAATTGCAGTTATTCTCTTCCGCGCACTTCACATACAGGGGAAACATGAGCTTGTGGTCGATAACCACGGGTAAGATCGGCATCCATAAATTGCGAGGGGGGAGTACGTCTACGAAAGAGAGCCCAAAGTAACGATCATTCAAATTTCTTGAAAATTCATTGATGGAGGGCAGGTTAGGTCCCACCAGTTTCTCAGGAGCGCCCACGGGGTACGGATTGTTCTTCATCACGTATGGGTATAAAGAACAAAAATCGTAGTAGTGGAGCTTCACACCCTCCGTAGGTGGAAAGTATAGCCTGAATGGATTTATACGTCCTCCAAACAAGCTATCACCACATTTGAGAGGATCCAGCACCATTGAACGCTTGATCGTGTTTATTTCCTCACGGTACACCTCGTCTGTGCTCCCACAAGACTTTGTGAGTGAACTGGGATCCTATAAGTTGATCGCGGGTGCTGGTCCACGCAAGACAGTCGGCAGGAGATCTACCGTGGATATCTCCGACGATTCCGCACTCAGGACGGGGGCATCCATGCCACCAGCATCCGTTAAAGGAGTACACAGTCTTCACACCAGTGACACGGTTTTCACTTAACCCATCAACCCAAAAAACACGACCATTAATCTTAATGGGTACTTCACCCGTGTTGCGGGCGCGCTTTATGTATACACCTGTCTGTTGCTGTATGTGTATGAGCCAGTAAATAGCCTTGTGGCCGTAACTGCGGGGGTTGTTTCGGTGAATAATGGCTGAGGTGGCTTTAGGCATGAAGTTATTTTTGAGCACCGTAAAACATAATGACGCGATAGTGGTTGCGACTTGCAGCGGATCACATTTGAAACGGCCTATGTACATCCTTCTAAAGGCCTGGAAACATACTCTAAGCACGCGCACATCATTCACGCAATAACGCTCACATTCATCAGCTATATTATAAGGATTACGTTCATTAAAACTGTTGTAGTATCGATCAAAGTCTTCACGTTCATCTACACTCATACAATCATAGTTAAAATAGTGTTTGGGTGGTGGTGGGCCTACGTAGTTTAAAGTCTCGCTAGTGAGGAAAGTGTAAGGGAAATATCCTTTTGAAACTTCAGCTGCTACGCCCATCACCTTGGGTAGCTTTGCTAATTTACAAGGTGTGAATAATAAAGTGTCTTTAAATTGTACATTACCTCTTATTTGCATCTGTATTAATTTGTTGCCTCTTTTCAATGGATCACCTGTAAATATCTCAGAGGATTTGTGCTCAAGCAACTCCTTATAAAGGAACTGCGTATCAAACTTTGCACCGTTATGGGCGAGAATATACACAGTCATTTTTTTTAATTTGTCGGCTAACTTGACAATATAGGACAGTGGTTCCCAACCTCGGGTTGCGACCCAAATCAGGGTCGCGGGGGTCCTCAAGTAGGGTCGCGAAGTGTCACTATATTCACTATTTCTTAATTCAATGTACGTTTTACATACATTTTTAAATTTTATTATAAGGCTGAGGGTCTGGAAGTCCTGTTAGTGGCTAATTTAGGATCACAGCAAAAAAAGGTTGGGAATCACTGATATAGGACACAAATAGTTTCACAGGACTATCGTGGACATTCGTTTTAAAAACGTTTGTCCGTTTACCGCATTTGGGGCACTCGTCACATTCGATCTCCATACACTCATCGCAGATAGTCTGGCTCACAAGTAAATGTGGATTTACCTCTTTGGTTTCAGCATTCGTATATGTTTCTATATCGTAGTATACAGTTATACAGGGTTTGTTTTTAGGCTTGGCGTCTTTCATATAACATGTTTTACTCCATCCGCCTTATATTCCTCCTGGCATGTTGGACAGTGAATTTCGTCACATTTGTGCTTTTAAAAACATACACAGTCCTACGATGATCATCCAGTCCAAACACAACTATACGAACATTCATTTCCTGTTCTACCATTCTCAGCTCTTCAAGGCCCATATTACAGTCAAATTCAAGTTCACAGTCTACAGCTAGTTTACGGGCACGTTCCACGACCGTAGGCAGCCAAATGTTTTGAGCGTGTATTTTGCACAGTAAACATGCGAGCCAAGACTACTGCTATAAAACCGCAACCACGATCGATAGCTTGAGAATTGAGGTTAAGAGTATACGGTATGGCACTATGACCCGCAACACGGAATACACGATCAGTATTTACCGTGAAGTTGTCCATATTGAAGGCTATAGTACTTTGAGAGGCCTGCATTATACGGCCTAATATATAATCTATATCCTAATCCGCCAAACGTCTAAATGGCACTACTACCCAATAATCATCTACATCACCGTCATCCGAGCCGAATCCGAAGGACAGACTCGTCCTGACTTCACGTTCGTCGCGGTTCTGAAGGGCAAACTCTACAATACGCTCAACTATGCGTCGTAGTTCATGCTCAACGCCATTGTTATACACGGATCTAGGATCGACCCTGACTCTATACCGATTTCTAGTCAAGACTGGGGTGGGGGCAACGGTACGCACCAACTCGAATGTTATGCCATCCTCAACAGAGCGAGAAGCTGCTGCGGAGGATGTACAAGGATTTGAACAGGAGTAAGGGGATATATTTTTATTTGAGGAAGGTGCTGTTGGGGGGGGGGGTTGTGTCGTAAGACGTTGAGGGTTGGGGCTCTATTACTGCAGCCTCAACAGAACGGGGAGCTGCTGTGGAGGATGAATAAGGGGATATATTGGCGGAAGGTGTTGTTGGGGGGCTTGTTACTGGTGGTTGTCTAACAACCGGCGCGTATTTCGGCCGCTTTATACCTGACGTGGGGGGACTCTTCATCATACCTCCGCTTTGAACGTGCTACCGGTATCGCTGGTGAGGGTTCGTCGGTGGGGGAGGATTCTGTGATCACAACTACACTGTCGTCGGGGTCGTCTGTAATGTCGATGATGGGGTGCTGTACCTCATCGTCATTCACAGTTCTGTGGGAGAAGAGAAAAACAAGACTGTAGAATATAAGGAGCAGCACTCAAAATTTGTAATATTTTGTAAATGACCCACTTAGGAGTGTGACGTGTTAGAAATGGACTCTGTAGAAAAATTCAGGTTCACGAGCCCATCCACATGTATTATATCTGGACCTACAGGATGTGGTAAAACTGTGTTTATGCTTAAAATCATTAAAGAAAAGGGAGAGATGTTCTCAAAATTCATGCATAAAGTTATATGGTGCTATTCGACGTATCAATCAGTGTTCAACGAGTACCAAGATGATATTTTGTTCCACAAAGGTGTATATGACGTTAATTCGTTGAAGGGAAATGAACATACAGTCATTGTAATTGACGATCTCATGTTGGAGATGGATAAAACGTTTGCCGAGACATTTACAGTATTCTCCCACCATCTTAACATATGCGTATTCTTCATCAATCAGAATCTATTTTTCAAAATAGATACATGCGCGATGTGTCCTTAAATAAACAATATCTAGTCTTATTCGCACAACGTAGAGATGTATTACAAATTGGGGTATTAGCCAATCAAATGTTCCCGAATCAGCGCAAGGAGTTTTTGGAAGTTTATAAAGAAGCTACAAGCACGCGTTACGGATATTTGCTCTGCGACCTTAATCCGCGAAACACGTTTAGGGTGCTTCTAAGAACGAATATATTTCCAAACGAGTCTGAAACGGTGTATATTCCAGAATGACAAAGAGATTAAAGAAATACCGTGAATTAATAAAAATCTATCATCGACTGCCCCGAGCAATGCAGTAGATGTTTATTAAAAATATCGACTACGACTTTTTAAAATGCATCTGTGAAATCTGTCTTAACGTTATAAATTGCAATGTATCAATGAAACCACCTCAGAAGGCTCGCCTACGCCGTTACAAGAACATAATACATGCACTCGCTCGTAAAAGTCAAGCTGCAGCGAAGAAAAAACGAATTATTGTACAAACAGGAGGGTCATTTCTCCCCATCTTATTTTCAGTTTTGGGTCCTTTACTGACTAGATTAATATAATGAAGAAAGTGGTAGTGATTCCACACGAGGTGTACGCTTCACTGCAAAGGAATCCAGACACGGATCTAGATCCCCGTAAAAGCAGACTTAAAAGAATGGAAAGCGAATTGCTAGCCCTATTAAACAGTGAAAAAACACCTGATGAGAAAAGAATCTTAGACCAAGAAGCTCTGCAGAAATTTCTTCACGAGTACGAAAATGAAAAGAACCCGACAGAGATTCCTGTGGCTATTAGGCACAGCACGGGGGACGATGGACATGGCGACATAGGACCTGTACCCAACGATACAGCTGACCAACCAAAGATTAAGGGATCAGCCACACAACATATCGAGCATGTATTAAAAAGCACCCTCCCACATACATTGAGGAATAAAGGTTTAAGTCTTTATAATCTATTGAATGAGGACACAGCCATACAATGGAGTAGGAAAAAAAGATGTTGAGAGATTTTTGCGGCAGCAGGACGCTTATACGCTTCATAAGCCGGTGAGAAAAAGGTTTAAAACAGCCAAGACAACGGCTGCCTCGATTGATTCTATTTGGCAAGCAGATTTAACGAACATGCAAAGATATTCTGTGTATAACGATGGTTACCACTACATTCTATTCATAATAGATGTATTCTCTAGATATCTGTGGTTAATTCCTCTGAAAAATAAATCACCTGAAACAGTTGCTGAAGCCGCCAAAACGCTAATGTTAAAAGAAAACAGGGTTCCTGGCTATTTTTGTACGGATATGGGGAAGGAATTTATAGGCCGTGCTTTTCAGAGCATGTTGACAGAGTTTAATATCAGCTATTACACTAGCAATTCTATACATAAGGCTTCTTTAGCTGAAAGAGTTCAACGTACCATAAAGGAGCGCATGCACCGATATTTTACACATAAAAACACACAGATTTCTAGACATTCTGGAATCATTGGCCTCATCCTACAACCGCTCACGCCATCGCACGATTGGGTCAACACCTAACGAAGTTTTAGAAAGAGGTACGCTCCCGAGAAGAGATGGATCACCAACACCGCCACGCTCTGCGCGTTTCAAAATCAATGATCATGTAAGGCTGTCGCGTTCGGGAAATAAATTCGCAAAGGGATTTGAGCAAGGATGGACACATGAGATTTTTAAAGTTAGGGGTATGAGACCTAAAGGTGAGATAATGATGTATTACGTTGAAGATTTGAATGGGGAAGAAATCTCAGGAGGCTTTTACCGCGAGGAGTTGCAGAAAGTGGCATTTAATTTAGGAAAAAATGTGTTTAAAATTGAGAAAATTTTAAGAAGCAAAGGTACAGGAAAGAGAAAAATGTACCTGGTGAAATGACTAGGATATCCAGAAAGCTTCAACACCTATATAAAAGCTGATGCAATAATGAAGCTTAAATAGTATGCAACATGGCTCCTAACCATTTCTACGTCACACTCCCGTCCTCCTCGTCCCTGTCTGTACACCTAACAACACACTAGCCAACTTTGTAACAGAACTCCACGGGCCCATTGAATTGGGTCGTGATTCGTATGAGGTGGGGATATGCGAAATTCAGCTGGACACCCTCTTTTTAAATATTGAATATAAAGAATCCATTTTTACGATTCTTAGAGACATTGATGAGTGTGAAAAAGCTGGGGTAGCTATGGATGAAACTATACGTATCGCCCGGACTAAGGTTGCACAATATCACAGTACAGAAGTAAGACTAGGACCGGGTCGTTATGGTTCGGCCGAGGATGTTGTGAGAGACTTGAACGTAAGTTTAAGAAGCTCAAACCTTACGAATGATTTAGTATACGAAATCATAAACAAAGGAAACCCTACCATAAACAAAGGAAACCCTACCATCGTCACCAACATCGAGTGACGGGAGGCAACGTCAATCCTATCCACTTCGTCTCTAACTCTGTCAACCCTGGCCCCTGGGAGACAGACCCTCCTCCTCTTGGTTGGATGCCGTTCAACGAACTCTTTGTCCATGTGGCGCACTAAAGAGTCCCCGATTAAAATAGTTCCCCCCTCATTCACGTCCCTTTCCAAATGGGCAAAAGGGTTCGAAACCTCGATTGGGGGGAATTCCTATCAACTAACGTACGCGGCCTAGCTCCACCCTTAACCTCTCTAAGTCCCTCGCTATCTACTACTCTCGGACTAACCTTAACCTCTTCCTCAACTCTATCTAACCTTCCCGACAAGCTACCTAAACTAGAAACTAGGTTACGCACCTCACCCTTCAAATTACTAACGTCTTCAACGTTAGTATTGGTTCGGCTTCCGTCAACCGTAGCCCTACCCCTGCCCTCATCAAGCGTTGCAAGTCTTTCCGCTACCTCACCTACACTGCGTTTTATGTCAACTATTTCCTCCATTAATGTCAGTAATGAATCTGAAGTTGATTAATAACAAATAATAAGAGTAATAATCATATTATCTTTCTTTATTGGCTTTTGGGTTTTCTTTTTATTGAATTTTACATATCCATTGTATTAACAATAAAGTGCATCAAAAACTTTTTTTCTTGAATTTACCTTTCCAAAATTAAGGTGCGTCTTTCACGGCGCAGCGTCTTGTAAGCCGTCAAATACGGTATATATTTATATTAACTGACTTTTTACAATATTCGGATGAAAGGTATGCCCTAAGGAGAAATACCATACCGTACCTCATCTGAAAGTTTTTCAATAAACAGAAAAAACTCATCTACAGGAGTTGTAGCTAGTGTTTATATGATGCTCTACGTTGGACTATTGAATTTTACTGGCGAAACGGTTAGCTCCACAAGATTTGCGTTGATTTTGTATCTTAAATTAAGTTCACAATCACTACCGTATCCTCAATAGTAGGCCTACTTCTCTTTATCTGGAGATGTAATAAAAGTGAAGACTTCACTGGAAGAGTGGTCGAATAAATTACATGACTCCTCAAGTTGATTAAGTTTATTTAAACAGTTACCCGAGCTACTACACACTTTCCATTCAAGATAGCTACTTAACATAAGTTTTTGTAATAAACTAGTGGTAGTGGTCTCAAGCTGTAAGTTAGTTATTCATACAACATATTTAGAAATGAATGAGCAAAAACACTTCAATAAACATACACTGAATAGGATAACTTTTAAAACTAACAGTCACAACCAAGTCTACACACACATACATTGCATACAAACTTGCTCTTTCCCTTTATAGGGCAACTAACTAACTAACTAGCTAATAAATTTTACAGAACAAGTTTTTTATTTTTTTTTATATAACCTAACTAAGTTTTATTTCAAATGAACTGATGAAGAAGCTTGTGTTGTAGCGAGGGTATAGGCCCTATATTAAAACAACTTTTGCAGTGAACTTTATTAGTAAGCAGGAATGGTACCCAAAAACCAAAGTGCAAAAACCCACCAAAAATCCTATCCTAACTAGCATCTCACCTTTCTCTCTCATTAGTTCTGTTTCTATCTCCTGAATGATATTTAGGTATTTCAATTTTTTTTTTATGTAAGCCTTTTTTTTTATTAAAATGTGTTCTATAAGCTATTGAATCTGAAACGTGTGAACAACGATAAAATAGGCTACCGTATGTATATACTGTGAAAATAAATTATTAAAATGGTATCTGTTCAAAGAGTGACAATCTTTACACTTAAACTACCAACGTTATTAATTAAACTAAGGGGACCTATGACTAAAAACCCATAATCCACCAAAAACCCAACTCTAACTAGCATCTCACCTTTCTCTCCCCCTAATCTGTTTCTTATTTTATTCCATACAAGGCCAAAAGTTGAAAAGAAACTACCAAGAGATCCTTGAGAGATTTGCTGCTCTTCCCTTCTTTTATTGCACTTTGCTAGTGATTCCAAACTCTTTTTGTTTTTTAATAATATTTTCACCACAGTGATTGCACATTATGGTAAGAGATAATATGTTACAATCTGATTTAAATGAACTAATTAACTGGTCAAAGAACTGAAATATGAAATTTAATATTGATAAATGTAAAGTAATGCATTTTGGAAATCAGAAGGATAGAGTAGATTATTTTATGTGTAGCATTAAAGTGGAAGAAACTGCCTGTATCAAGGACTTGGGTGTTATTGTCTCTAATGACACAGAAATGAAAAATCAATGTATAGCAGCAAAGAATAAGGCCTCAAGAATGTTAGGTGTCAAAGAGATATGGCGAGTGTTTGGAAGTCTGCGTCAAATTTCGTCAACAAAGTGTTTGAAGAATTGGAGACAAAGTCCAGTGAGTTGGATGTTGAAACGGAGATAGTTATGGAAGATTCTTTTCCGGTACAGAGAATAAGGAAACGAAATGGCATGTCAGGAGAAATGAGTGCAGATGAGTCAATACTTAATGGATACAAAAAGTTTGAAGTAACTATTCACAAGAAGATTCTGGACACCAGTGTAGAAAGTTTCAAAAATCGGTTTGAAAACAATGGTTTGCTCATCACTGACATGGCTTGCCTGTCTCCAGATCACTTTGGTGAAATGAGGTCAGGACTGCCTGCTGAAGCCTTGGAAAATCTCAGCGAAAAGCTTATAACGATTGATAGAAGAGCTACGAAAGAGCAACTACAGAAAGAACTGGTGCATTTGGTTAACAGCTGGGATCGATTGAAAGCTGGACTGTCCACGGAATACAAGGCTCGAAAGAAAGAAGCTCCAGGGGCATTGGACAAAGAAGACGAACTTAAGTATGACTATGGGCCGAAGGAAGTTATATGCAAGCGTTGCCAAAACTGTGCAGTGTGCGTGTTTTATACTCTTGAAAAATTCAGTTTCTTCACAGAAACTTACAGTGCTATTGGACTTGCTTACCGCTACATGCTTACACTATCTACAACTCAAGTTGCCTGTGAACGCACATTTTCGACTCTTAAGTTTGTGAAAAATCGACTTTGAAGTACACTGTCTGCCATTCATTTGGAAGCTTTTCTGCTCATGGCTGTGGAAAAGGAGATTTTGCATCGCCTTGACTGTGACATAATAATTGATGCTGTCGCTAAGAAAAGTGCCTTATTGCGCAAAAAACTGTGCTTGTGTTGATCATATAGATTCGTGTACTTTAGGAATTTCTGCTTTAATTTGATTACGTCTCTCTCTATGCACCAACATACAAACGTAGTATTATACTTAAATGCACTTGTGGTTGTACTTGTACAAATATTGTATGCTACCGTCTACGAGTATTTCAAGCTTTCACTCTGTCCTTTTTGCGATTAGTCATATGCATCATACAATAAAAATTCAATTACGTAAAAGATATCTGTTTTACTGTTATTAAATTTTTAAAAATTGAACAATGAATAGCCTAGATACGATGAGCATAAATAGGGTAAATAAATTTTAGGCAAATTTTAGGGCCGGTACAACTGGAGGTCCCGGGCCGGTTTCAGTGACCCAATCCGCCCCTGGCTAGAAATATTGTTGCCACTGGCTGCGATGGCACTGCATTAAATACTGGAATAAAAGGAAGCATATTAAAAGTTTTGGAGCAGAACTTAAACAAACCCTTTCACTGGTTTATTTGTCTCTTTCATTTTAATGAGTTACCATTGAGACATTTGTTAGAACACCTCGATGGGCCCTCCCATGGTCCACGAGAAATGTCAGGACGAATTGGAAAAGCATAAAAATCTGTCGACCAACCAATAGTTAAGTTTGAAGCCGTGGAAGGAAATCCTTTTCCAATTACTGATTCTGATGATCAGTGACGTGCACAGACTTTCAGAAGGGCAGGGGCTCAGTTGAAAAAAGGGCACTCCCCTAACATTTTTAAAAATGAAATCCGCAATGCCATATAGGCTATATATATGTATACACACACAAAGAAAAATTTTAAAATTGTATGTGGTAAATATTCTTAAATTCCATTAAATTCAATGCATTATTTTTGTATATAAAGCTGATTAAAGAAAATAAATGAAAATTTGTTGTAAAAAGGCATGTTTTTATTGCAAGATTTTCAAAAGATATGAAGATATTGAAATATTGGAGTGTATTTACAATTATTATTCAATTTTACTTATATTGACTTTTAGCTTGCTCATCATATAAATTACAGTATTCTGCTGTATATACATTTAAATATGGAATAATATGAAACTATAAATTAAAGATTTATAGAAATATACTGTGCGCTATTTAATATGATGGCCACAGCTCTTAAGTAGCAATAGAAAAATATTGATTCTTATCAGGAAAATACAAAAGCAAAAATTATATTCTTAATCATCTACAATGAAATGCATACTGAAGAATAAGGAAGCCAACATGTTTAATAAATCATAATAGCAGTCTCCTGTTGGCCATGCGCTTGAAAATGTTTATCACTTCTTCATTATCAACAGGGATGTCTTTCTCAATGCTAAGCAGCATGAGATCGGAGAGTCTTTCTTCTCCACACAGGCTCCGCAGCTTATGCTTAACTAACTTGAGCTTGGAAAAGGAGCGCTCCACAGTTGCTGTTGTTACTGGAAGTGTTGCATAAATTTTAAGCAACTCATACATAATTGGGAAGACAAAATGGGCATACCCGAGAGACGCAATCAACAGTGAACAGCTGCAGTCAGTGTTACCACTAGGGACGCCCTCCCTGATTGACAAAATAATAGTAACGGTATGTTAAGTTTATTATTCTAATAAAAAAATCATAGATCAAAGTAATTCCAGTTTTGAAAATCTGTTGAAGTAGCAGTAACTAAATAAAAATATAACTAATTAATTCAAATTTATGTCGAATCAATATATTTATGAATTTTGACTAAAAGGGCACTTTTGATATGAAGAAGAAAAAGGGCAGGGGCTCAAGCACCCCAAGCCCCCCCCCCCTGTGCACGTGCCTGCTGATGATCTAAGTACAGATCAATTATACCTCTATAAAGCTTCTCAGGCTATTACTTCTGGGTGTTGCAGCAATGACTTAGCAAATCTTCAACCTGTGCCAATGGTCC
This sequence comes from Bathynomus jamesi, assembly GCA_023014485.1. NCBI lineage: Eukaryota > Metazoa > Arthropoda > Malacostraca > Isopoda > Cirolanidae > Bathynomus > Bathynomus jamesi. Next base: position 178,475 of record JAJOZX010006498.1, on the reverse strand, counting down.
AATCCAGATAGTTGACTACTACAAAACCTTGGTGCTATGATGGACCTCGTCACCTGTGGCAGATGGTAGTTTATTCAAGATACCTAACAAAGGAGCTTAGAGATATTGTTGATAAAGTTATTATTCGTAACGCCTACTTTGCGCATCAAGAGAACCTTCTTAAGTTCTTCTTGCAATGATTACTGATAACCAGCCAAACATTCGAAAATTGGCAATACGAAGGATCGAAGTAGCAAGATCTCAAGCTGAAAAAATGAAAAGCATTCGTGAGTTCAGTGTACCGAAACTAAATTTCCATGCACTTGACTACACCGATATTATATTTTGGACAGATAGTCCCATCAGGCTTGAGCCACCATTGACAAAACACTTAACCAAAGAGGAATTGACATCATTGGCTAAGAGTACTGACGGGAAAAAATTAAAACTCTTTCAATTCCCTCGTCATACACAAGCAGTAGAAAGGAGTATCAAACTTGTAACAGAAGCGGCAAGAGCAGTTTATGGAAGTGAGAGGAGAGATGGCTACGTTAAAACCAAAATTGCATCTCAAGCAATAATGAAATCATTTGAAACCAAGAGAGACTACAAAACTGAATCAGAAGCTTTCGAAATTATTGTGGTGGGTGGGTTAGGGTGGAACTCAAAGAGTAGCCACCTCCACGTGGTGAGTTCTGGGTAATTTAAGCCAAGATATGCATGGCTTGTATCTAGCTTAAATTAGCTGAGAGCTGCTCCAATAAACCAATATATTTAAAGCGATGCAGCTATTTTATGAGCCTGTAAAAGAAAAATGAATCACTGAATGACGCTTAACATCAACTAATCAACGAAAGCAATAAAAACTCCTATTTTTTGTTAGTATGTTTCATGAAATACCAAATTTTCCAAACTTCTGCGAGGAATGAGGAAAAAGTGTATTAAAATTAAAGAACATAAACAGACAAATAAAATGAAGCAAAAATGATCTTCCTAGCATAAACACAACGGAAGATACACTTAAATCTTTAAATTTTTCCTTAATTTTTGGGGGGACCTGTCACCTGAAAGGCAAAAATCTTTGACCTCCTTGCGGCCGGTGAAGTTGATGTCGCAGGTAGCTAATACAGTAATACTTTACAGATTTTTTATTGGTACCACAGACTAACCTTTTGGTGCCCCTACAAAACTGAATTCTGAAAAAAGTTTTTTCACTCCACCCTAATAAGCATTCATTATATTAATTTTCATGTTCTTCTTTTTCAGATTTTACGAATTGGAAAAGAATAAATACATTGTAAAGTGTTCAGCAGCTTGTTAAATAAGTGTAAAATGCCCTCATGCAGTGAAGAGGATAAATTACTAATAAAAAACTTGAGAATCACGAAGAGGAGGAGGAGCACGCCGTATGTTGAATGAATTTCCAGACAAACCTTGGACAGAATCAAGTGTGAAATACATAATACGCAGAGTTGATGAGACTGGTGGTGTTGATAGCCGTGAGGTCTATATAAGTTATATATATATATATATATATTTTTTTATTTTTTTAACTGCAAACAACACACAGTATAATTAATGTAAAGAACGACGCTTGTGTAGAAGAACGTCCCGCACGAGATGAGGAGGGAGAACGAACAAATGAAAAATGGGGTAACCACCCGGGAATCGAACCCGGGATCTTCCGATTGCCAGTCAGATATGCTATCCACTACACCATGGGCCTCGATTAATCAGAAGTCGTAATTCTCCTACATACGAGCAGAAACCAATGCCCTGAGGGGGCACCTTCGCATGTCGTACATATATATACATTTTAACTGCAAACAACACACAGTATAATTAATGTAAAGAACGACGCTTGTGTAGAAGAATGTCCCGCACGAGATGAGGAGGGTTCGATTCCCTATTTGGGAGAATTTCGATTTGTGATTGAGTGAGGTCCGTAGCATAATGGTAGAGCTTCCGACCGGCAATTGGAAGGCCCTGGGTTCGATTCCCAGGCGGTTCGCCTCATTTTTCATTATTTCGTTATCTCTCCTCCTCGTGTGCAGAAACGTTCCTTAATACTTATGTCGTTTCTATTCATATATATATATATATATATATATATATGTTAACCCCCTCCGTCTATGGCCTTGGTCGGTTCGAAGTTGACGGGGGTTTTGGTTAGGTGGCAGCAACGGATTTGTAACTCTGGAGTATCTGGTACCATATAGGGAATCGCAGAAGTTGCTCTTATAGGCCATACTATTCTCCGATTTCATCTTGTAGTGGATCGGAGGATTCTGTGAGGCTTACTAAATTCTCTGAAGGTTCTCCGATTCTTCTTGTAACGTATCAGGAAATTATTTTTTTCTATTTAAGACTAAGTTCTCTGAAGAGAGTATAGTAGCCAATTTATAGTGATGTATTTAATGGCCAGTTTGTAACCATGTTTGATGCATAAGTCGGTACTATAAGGAATGATGTTTATAATTATGGTTATGAGTGATTGCTATTAATAATCAATGATGAATGCTTGGCCGAGGTCACCAGACCTTTTCAGATCCAAGAATGTTTCTAATTAGGTTGATTGATAGAATGAATTTTTGTCCTTTACTCCACAAACTAAAATGATTTACGAATGAGACAGAAACATGTTGTTTACATTTGCAATTAATGATATATGAATGAGACAGAAACATGTCGTTTACAGTTGCAATAAATGTATACACTTGGAATTATAACGCGCGCGGTAAATGATCAGTCCTTATATAAAGTTCGGTGAATGACACCAAGCCCAAGTGGGGCTTGCACGAATGATGTTTACATGGTGTTAGCTCGTGGGTCACTAAGGTTGGATTTCGAAGAGCGAGGAGACGTAGCGTCCCGTTGTCTTAAGGTCTTTCCCGCGCTGACATCATCTTATGCATGCTCTTGTGACGTCATCTTGATCGTGTTTGGTTTGATGAGTTATATTGCTAATTGTGTTGATGGAATACTGCTAAAGTGTTTGCAAACGACTATGCATCTTCAGGTGGTCATTACAAGTAACTTTATAGTAGGCCTAGTATTAGCCGAGTGAGGTGATACTGATTAATTTAGGGCTAATGATTAATTGATGGAATGATTGATTGTTAATGACAAGGCTGGGTCAACAATTTATGATGTCCTACGGTATCACCGGTATGATGTGACTAATGAAGAAGGCTTACTATAATTACTTTCTGGAATGCCACGAATTGATTCGAGGTCACCAGCTTGGATTACACCCAAGCAAATAATATTAATAAGGTTAGAAAAATTACCTTATGGTTTTGTGTTTAATTAAGAAAATAAATCAGTTATTTGTGCACAGTGATTAACATGGCAATGCAGGTATTTATTTACGGTGATTAACGATTATATAACGGCATTTATAGTATGCTAAATATGATTGAGGATTATCAAATAAGGAAATGTTATACAGATTAATTGTTAAGTAATACACTCATTTATGATAGGCTAATGTATGCAAAAATAGAACGCAGCATGAAATATGAAGCCTATTGATAAGAGAAATTATGCACGTCCGTTTGGTGCACTGAATAGATTATGTAATACACTGATTTAGGTAGGCTAGAGAGTTACGCATAAATGGCACATAGAATAGATGCTGCAGCCTATTGATAATATAAATAATGTACATACGTTAGGTACACTAAATGGATTACGTAATATACTGACTTAGGTAGGCTAAAGAGTTATGCATAAATGAAACATAGAATAAATGATGCAGCCTAATGATAATAGAAATTATGCACGTACGTTTTGGTACATTGAATGGATTAGGCCGTCCAGAATGAAATGCCTAAAAGAACACGTAAACAGTCGGATGCATTATAAGTTAATTGTACGATGATTACAATAATACCTTATGAACCTTATGTTGTTTCGTGCGTTGGTCTCTCTTCACACGGAGGTCAAGCTGGTGGCCCCGCCTCTAGGTCTGGCCTGGTGGAGGAGCGAGTTGCTTTCTTGCGCGCTCCACCGTACATAGCCAGGCACGCCCGGCTCATCTGGTACTGTCCTGAGCCAGGCATCCAGTCTTTTCTTGAAGACTTCAACTTTGACCCCCGTTACGTTTCTGAGGTCCTTAGGAAGCTGGTTGAAAAGTCTTGGCCCCCTGACAACCAAGCTATTTTCCTTCAGGGTTGAGGAGGTCCCTTGTCGGGCCTTTAATTTGGGAACACTACACATTCTGCCTTTCCTATTTTCCAGTGTTGTTTGAATGGTAATTGGGTTTAGTTTTAGGTTTGGTACCAGTTTTTCGATCATTTTCCATATGTAGATTATGATGTACCTCTCTCTTCTTCTTTCCAGGGAGTACAGATTTAGTTTATGTAGTCTTTCCCAGTAGTTGAGTCCTTTGCAGCCATCAATCTTGGCTGTGAAATGCCTTTGCGTTTCTTCTAGTTTATTAGTTTCTTCCTTTTTATATGGGGGACGTCAAAACTGAGCAGTATTCAAGTTTTGGTATAATCAGTGTTTTTAGCAGGGGAATCATTACTGTCATGTCCCTTCTCGTGAAAGTTCTTAGTACCTGTCCGGCGACTCTTTTTGCTTTATTTATCGCTATCTGATTTTGTGTTTCGAATTTCGCATTATCTGTCATTATTATCCCGAGATCAATCGCTTTCGTGCTTCTCTGAATTTCCTGTCTATCTGGAGCATAATATGCAGTCTGTTTAAGTTCTTCTTTTCTACCATATCTCAAGAGCTGAAATTTCTCGGCGTTGAATGACATATTGTTGTCTTCTGACCATTTGTATATTTTGTTCATATCCCTCTGCAAGGCCTCCACGTCATGTACATCGCTGATTTTTCTGCTGATCTTTGTATCGTCTGCAAAGGATGTTACTATACTGTTGCTGTTTACTCCGCTGTCTATGTCTGTTAACATGATTATGAACAGGAGTGGGGCCAGTACTGTCCCTTGTGGTACTGAGCTGCGTACTTCCGATTCTGATGATGATATACCTTGAATTTTGACGACCTGCAGGCGATCTCTAAGGAAGTTGTAGATCCATTTTCCCACTTTGCCTGTTATTCCCATATATTTAATTTTATGTGCTATTATACCATAGTCACATTTATCGAAAGCTTTAGCAAAATCTGTGTATATAACATCGTAGTTGTCATTGCCTTCCAATGCATCTAGGATATTGTTGTAGTGTTCTATTAGTTGTGATAGGCATGATCTACCTGATCGGAATCCATGCTGATTTTCGTTGAATCTTTCCCGTGTCTCCAGGAAATCATAAATTTTCTCTCTAACTATTCTTTCAAATACTTTGGTGAGGTGGGACGTCAATGACACTGGTCTATAGTTCTTTGCTTGAGATCTGTCCCCTCCTTTGTATATAGGGACAATGTTTGCTCTTTTCAAGATGCTCGGTATTTCCCCAGTGTCTAGGGATCTTCTCCATATCCAGTATAAAGGTGTAGCTATTTCATTTTTACAGTATTTAATCAATAATGCGTTCCAATTGTCCGGACCTGCAGCTGAATGTGCTGAATTATGGTATTTGATACAACACTAGAAATAGGCCTAGTGCAGTCTTAACGGGAAAGTTAGTTTGAACGGTAATGAAAGCACTTTAGGTATAGCCTAATCATGCCGCTGTGGTTAAGCTCTGTAGGCTTAGCGAGCATTGCTTAAGAACGAGGTACAGAGAGCGTACTGACAATGTTGAAAATACCTCTTGAGATGAAGAGATGCTTGAAGTTGACCGTCCTCTCTTTCGCACGTCGAGGATGACCTTGAGATCGATAGCGGGTCTTATCGAAGCTTGTTGAACGAGCGCTGATCGACTTGAGGTGAAGGATGAGTTAAACCAGAGTCAGAAAGATGTCGCCTCAAGTGTTGATTCGCTTCGTGTAGTGTTGAGATGTTGCTTGAGGGACAGAGGCCGGCTGAAATCGGTCGGCGCTGGGTTTCGAAGGATTGCTTCTGCAGGAGGTCTGTAGAAGGCCTTACTTGATGATAGACCGGAGCCTTGAAGGAACAGCAGGCCGCCCCCTGGCGAAGGCCGGAGAGCGGGTGGCTTGACGAGTGTTGCTGCTGACGAAAGCCGAGAGTGAGACGTGATGACCAAGACGAGGAAATTGCAAGTGAGAAGTGAGAAAGTATATCAGTGAACACAGCCTTTTATAACCTCTTGAGATGCTAAGTTTCGCGGCCTTTTTGAGACGCCTCCAAACGTTCTATTTGTTGCTAAGAGGCTAACTTTCGCGGGCCTTTTGGGAAAAACAATCGTCCTTATTGTTTCTGATCCCTTGAACACCACGTGTCACGGGCGCATTTACAGTGTGCGGGGCCTTGGGCAAACTATTTCTCGGGATGTATTATTTTAGTGTGTTAATGAATGACAATATTTTGTAATGCACATAACAGATATATTTTTTTAACACACACAAAGCACACATGCGGAAGCCATTCGGCATATTAATGTAATATTAAAGACTATAACTTAACTATGTACACATACAGTGTATACAGCTACACTAGTAGGCTACACAGTTGTAATGCACTTAATAAACATCTACACAGTTATTGTAATGCACTTAATAAACAGTTACACAGTTGTGATGCACTTAATAAACAGCTAAACTGTACAGCTTACTATACTGTAGATAGAGTGTAGATTTGTAATGAATATTACATAGGACGCTTCCTGGCTTTTTGTTTAGAAAACTGCGTGATTGTGTCCTCGAAACTCACCGACTGCAACACCTCATGCTCTATACTCAACAGCGCCAAGGACGAAAGGCGCTCCTGGCCCATTGTGGAGCGAAGGTAATTTTTTATCAGTTCGTGACGAACATACACAGGTATATTCTCATTGCTATTTCCATGTTTGGGAATGTTCCTTTCAGTTCGTTTGTGTTCATATGCCGATAAAATCTGTTGCACATGTCTTCACGTTCCGTCTGGGATTCTGTTTCACTTTCGGTGAGTTTCATTAGGGCAGCGAACTGCACAACTTCTGTTACCAGCTCTTTCTCCAGATCAGCCGGATAGCATTCTACTAGATGTTCAGCTGATCGTCGAAGACTGTCGATGTCCAGGACTAGAAGGAAATACAAAAATACAAATCTTTTCTGCAGGACAACGTACGCTTCTAGACGAGTGTTCAGAAGTACACAGTTTATCAATTATCGGTAGAAATGCAGTGGTCCGAAATGAATTTCTTGGTGTCAGGTTCGTATCTTCGGCAGTTCCGATTTCGTCATGATGGCGCTTTCTCTTGTTTGTGCGTTGAGTCGATTCCTTGTATACTCGATGACCACACTTTCCGATCCCCTGGTCCTCGAATTCGTCAAATCTTGATCTGAGATCTTCAACAAATTGCAGTAGTGATTTCAACAAGAGGGTGGCTGAGTCTAACGACATTCCTTGTTTTTGCAGAGGTGCATTTGTTTTTTTGAAATCGTTCGAGAATAGTGTTCCATAAAACCAATAAAATGGTTGTTTCGAGTTGTTGAAGCTGTTTAGACAATCCCCTGGCTTCGATCCTGGCTTCCGCAGTTTGGCTGGTATCTGCTGCTAGCTCATCCAGTACTACGATATTCTCGGCGTAGCCTTCGGTTAAAGATTGGACGGCATCTGATCTGGCTGACCAGCGGGTATCGGAGAGACCTTTGTCGACCTTTAGTTTCTCACTACGGGAACTACTATCGAGAACCTCTACATGTCGACGCCATCGGTATGTCGAGGAGACGAGAAACGTGTAGACATTCTGAATTCAACGGCTGCTGTGCAACTGTCCACCTCTGATTTACCCACAAGATTTAGTGAGTGACACATGCATGGCACAAACTCAGCATACGGAGATTTTGACTTGATGTGGCTCTTTACGCCGTTGTATTTCGCTGCCATATTGCTTGCGTTATCATAAGACTGTCCTCTGCAGTCTCCAATTCGAATGCCATGCGTCTCCAGAAAGTTGAGGACCACGTCGGCGATTCCTTTCCCTGTATGTGTGTTCATAGGTATGAACTGTAGAAATCGCTCGACGAACCCAGACTCAACCACATATTGGACGGTGAAGCACAGTTGATCGGTGTGGGAAACATCAGGCGTAGAGTCGACGGATAGAGAGTAGTATTTTGACTGCTGGATTTCTCGGATAATCGTCTGAAGTACTTTATCGGCCATCAACAGTATGAGTTCCTCGCAAATGAAATGAGAGAGATACGAGGTGTGTCCGCTACCTTTGTTGGCATGCTCGCTTATATGCGCAGCTATCATACTTACTTAAAAGTTCCAAAATTCCGTAATATTTGCCGTTGTTTGGTGAACCGAAACGAGGGTCGTGTCCACGAATTGCTAGTCCTCGTGACGTGATATACTTGATAACGTCGACACAGCGCCGCAAAACTTCCTGCCAGTAGTTGCACTCCTTCTCAAACTGGTTCACCAGTTTCGAATTAACACGGCCGGAGACAGACTTTCTAACCAACAAATATCTCATCGACTCCATATGTTGCTCACATTTTCCGTGTGCTTCGACCGATTGTTTACCATGCTTCCAGTCGTTGAACCCGATTGTGAACTTGCTGTCCGCCCTCGACATTAATTTACAGACAAAACAGTAAACACAGCCTTTGGACTCAGAATAGCACAGCCATGACACCTCAATCCTCTCATTCGTCAGGCTATGTTTCTTAACATCGGCGTGTTGTACCACTTTCAGTAGTTGAAGAGTTACTGAAGTCGCTGTCATAATTTCGGCAATCTGATGTTCCCCGCTCTATCCATAACTCTCTAAAGTCATCGGTCAGCACTTGTGGCCACAAACCAATGTCATTAATTGCATGTCCTGAAGCTGGTGGGTCTGCTGAACGCACTGACGTAGACGGGTTTTCTGAAGACGCGGCTGCTGATGTAGCGGAGGCAACTGGTGGGCCTGCTGAAGAGGTTGACGTAGACGAGTCTCCTGAAAATGCAGCTGCTGAAGTAGTGGAGGCAGCTGCTGGGCTTGCTGAACGTACTGACGTAGACACGTCTTCTGAAAACGCAGCTGCTGAAGTAGCGGAGTCAGCTGGTGGGCCTGCTGAAGGGGCTGACTTAGTTGCTGATGATTTAATCTAATTAGTCAGTTTCGGCACAGTCGCAAGAAACTCATCTCTGCGCTTCTTATCCTTACGCTTTTCACTACCGGGTTTATATTTCCTCCTTCGATCCCGGTCACAGCTCGTTTCCATGTTGTACGTATTACAATGCCAACAATAAGAATATAAATCATGAATCTGCAACAGAAACAACAAGAAGTAAGTTAGTTAAAACATTAGAAATGAGTAACACTAACAAGAACAACAAATTAAACACCATCAAAGCGGATATTAGAATGTCCGATGCCATGCCGCCTGCCGAAAAAAGTAAAACTCGTCGCGGATGGCAAATACGTGACGTTTAATTTTTTCAATTGAAATTTGCGGGGCCCATCGGGCGCGGGGCCTTGGACATTTGCGGGTGCGCCATCCCCTAAATGCGACCCTGCCACGTGTGTCTTTCCCTTCCATATGATTCTAAGATGTCTACGCACGGCGTGGAAGAAGGAATCTCTTTGTCTATTTCTGTGGCTGTTTCGTTGTCTGTTTCTTTCTCTTTTCACTACAAGTAGAGCAAGGGTCAAATGAAAAGACAAAGACTTTCTCTTACTGTAGTTTACTGCTAAAATGTACAAGTAATGTTCAGCCTCTAAGTTAGATCAGCCAAATCAGAATGAACATTGGAGAAATTTTATGGGTTTTTATACTGAAATTTTTACTGACATTATTATTTAATGCTGATCTGTTTTTTTTTTAAATTCTCAATAGGCTGATTTACTTTGCAAAATATTTAAAAACAAAACAAATATTTTAGCTGTAGCAATGTCTAGACAGCTAAGCAAGAGGAAGCCCTATTTTTATTTTAAACCGCATATTGACAGAGCTGATGTTATCATGATCTGCCGAGTTAATTAAAAGTGGAAATTGAAATATGCCTTCCCATCACGAATTACAAACAAACATGCACATGAGCAAAAATTAAATGCTTAAGATTCAAATTAAACGTTAAGCTGGACATGACTTCATCTTTTACAACGAAGAGAGAATGTATACAGGGAATGAACAAGTTTACGTTATTAAGCTAAATCTAAAAAAAATGATTAAGTAGTTTAAAAAGAAATAATTCACCAATTTATAAAATAGAAAGCAAATAAAAAATTTATCCAAACTCTTGTTCAGAGATTGGCTCGAGTACTGGTGGTATTACGAGGTACCACTCTTCGTCACGGGTAGATTGGTTTCTGCGGTGACCACCTTGGTTTTGTGGGCCCTGCTGGATTTGTTAGTACCTTAATATTTTGAAGGGTAGGCGGCTCGAACACCTGGCAGATGTTTTTTGGGAAGGTGTTGTTCAGTAGCTATCTTCAAATCAGCGTGAATGATCTCTAGTTTGGAATGGTCTCAGAGGTCAAGGATTTCGTAACGGTTCTTTCCGAGGTTTTTCATAATCCTATATGGGCCATCCCATTTTGGGTATAATTTGCGATGAGCACTTGGCGGTTTCACGCTCTTTATTTAACATCGCATACCGACGATTATAGTCCGTTGATGGGGATGACGCCAATGTTGCTCTTGCTCTATCTGTTGGTTTCGTTGGTCTAGGCCTCTAGGGCATAGTGGATCATGTCAACAATTTTGAAAGATCGTTCAACCAGTTGTTGATTTGCTTCTGCCATCTCGGAAGGTGTTTGAACTGCCGGGTCGATTTGGTCAGGCAAATCAAAAGGTAGCCGTTTGTCGTAGTGATATAGGACGAAATGAGGGGTGTTCCCGATGGACACGTTATAGCAGTTGTTGATGGCTGTTTGCACCGTGGGGAGGGAATCATCCCATGTATTGGAAGATGCATCGACAACATGGCGGAGGGCTTCTAAGATCTTCCGATTGTGTCTTTCCACTAAGCCGTTTGCCTGCGGATGGTATGCCACAATGTTGGTGTTTTTAATTTTACACATGTTGCAAAGTGACTCGAACAGTTTGGAAGTGAAACTAAGGGCGTCATCCGAAATTAGGACGGAAGGAGTAATATGGATTTGGATGACACGTTCCACTAGGGCTCTTGCCACAGTTTCTGAGGTCTGGTTTGGAATGGCAACTACTTCGCTGTAACGCGAGAAGTGGTCCGTAAACACAATGATGTACTGGTTTCCCTTTGATGTTTTAGGGAATGGTCCTAGTATGTTCATTCCAATTCTTTGCCAGGGCCATTGGCATACTGGATATTTATGCATGGGAGCTGTGGACGGTACGTTGCCTTTATGTTTTAAACAAGACGGGCATTCAGCGATGTATTCGTGTACCTTTTTGTTCATTTCGGGAAAATGGTATCGCTCCAAGACTCTTGATGGTGCGATCCGGCCCCATGTGAACATACAAAAGTGAGTCGTGACAAAGTCCGATGGCTATATCTACGAGATCCTTTGGTATTTCCACGAGGTCGTTTCCAGCTTCGTTCCTAAAATGTACGAACCCATCTTTAAGTTGTACTGTTCTTTTACCTTCGATGGTTCCTTTTGTTCCAGGCGAGCCCGAAGGTTCTGGGTGTGTTGGTCCTGTTGTTGGGAGTATTGCAGACATTCGTAGTCAAACACAGGAAGAGTTTCCAGGGGCGTACCTAAGGTATTTGGCACCCGGAGCGGATCCTTCATTTGGCACCCCCCATAAATAATTTTAAAATTTAAACAGAAAAATATATTGTTTGCAAGTAGATTTTTAACCAGTACAGTACTGTCATAAGCAAATTGGAAATAAGAAAAATGCAGGACATTAAAAATTCAGTGAACAGGTAATACTGCATTTTATTTTATACAAAAAACACATGAAATCCAGTCTCAACGCTCAGCCTATTCTTCAAAGGTAAATAGAGAGGATTCACAGTCTCTGCTTTCGAGCCTCAATTTCTGCAAATTGATCAATGACCTCATCAAAATTCACCTTCTTTGCATATTCATGTTCAATTGAAAGTAAAGCCAGATTTGTCAATCTTGTCTGACTCATGGTCGAGCGAAAGAAATTTTTTATCAATTTCAATTTGGAAAAACTTCTTTCACATGAAGCAATAGACACACAGACAGTCAAAAAGAATCTCAAACACAGTGACAAGCTTGGCAAAGATTCACAAAAATCCCATTTTACAATAAACTCCAGAAACTGCAATGCTGTCCATTTCTTTGCCTCTTCAACGCTGATTTTGGCAGCTTCCAAATGCCTCCAAAGTCGTCCAATTTTCACACTGATATCTTCAACAGAGAATTCATCGAAAATCTGAGTCAAATTTGGAATATACTTCCGAAGTTCTTCTTCTGTTGCAACAACCAAAGTGTTTGGCTGAATAACAGCGAAGATTGACAGAATTTGATCCATTGCCTTAGAACGAATCTCCAATTCTTGATGAAAGCGATCAAGACATTCAAACATAGCCCTTTTTACTTCCTCTGGCAATGTGAGACCAGCATCCTTTGCCATCTCTCCTGGCATCCTTTTTCGGAGCTTTACTCTCCCTCTTCTCTCCATAAAAATGTCCATTTCCTCACACTTTGTGGTTGCATAATGAATGGTCCTCTCCACAATTTCATTGCGCTGATCTTCAAGAAACAGTTTTAGAGCTTGGAGCTTCACAATGCACTTTTCAAGGCTGATTCCAACTGTTTGCAAATACTTTTGTGTAAGATTAATTTCTTCCAGGACTTCACACCAGAAAGAAAGGTAACTCAAAAAAGAGAAATCACATACAGCAGACATACCTCATGTATGTGGAGTTACAGTGTCAAGTGAACAAGACTTGGAATGTCAGTTGCAGCCAGCTGGCTATGCTCAACAAACTGATGACTAAAACGTCAACAAACGTTCGCCTTTCGATGTAATTTTTATCAAATATTTAATTTTTCGTTTGTAAATTTTGTATTGCCAATAAAAATAAAAATTTATTTTATAGTGGAAATTAACATTAAGCTGTTGTAATAGTTTGAACATTTTTAAATTTTTTTTCTTACTTTGGCGAATTTTTCATTTGGTTTGAAAACTTGTACTGGTATTTCAACTCTCCCGATGGCAACCCCCTCCTGGCTGTCACTCGGGGCGGACCGCCCCCCTCGCACCCCCTTTAGTACGCCACTGAGAGTTTCTATCTTATTCACTTGGATGTCGGGCTTGAGTCTCAACAATCCGTCTGGAATAACTTAAAGTTTTCCTGGTTTGTATACGATTTTTGCCGCAAAGTCCTGAATCAAGAGAGCCCATCTACTCAACCGTCCTTCAAGTAGCTTGTCCTTGAAGAGATACGTGAGTGGTTTATGATCAGTTTTGATGGTTACATCGTAGCCGTAGACGATATTTCGGAATTTTTTCAAAGCCCAATATACCTCTCGGTCCATAGTGGGATAATTCCGTTGAGGTTCAGAGAGAAGCTGACTGGCATAAGCAATGGCTAATTCCACACCATCTACGTCCCGTAATAGGACGGCTCCTAGTCCATAGGAGAAAGCATCTGTGGCTATGACAAAGGGTTTGGTGTAATCGGGATATTGGAGGATGGGATGACAGGTTAGTTTACCAATTAAAGTTTCAAAAGCATGTTGGTGATCAGATTCCCAATTAAATTTAGCATTTTTCTGGAACAAACTGGTAATGGGTTTCGCAATGTTTGAAAATTTGGGAATAAAATTTCGATAGAATCCGACAAATCCAATAAATGCACGAGCGTCGTCGATGGTTTTAGGTACAGGATACCTTTCCAATGCTTCAAGTTTGGTTGGATCAGGTTTAATTCCAGTGGATGATAGTAGAAATCCAAAGTATACCAGGGATTCCTGTAAGAAGTTGCACTTTGCAAGTTTCAGTTTAAGGTGTGCTTTTCTCAAACGTGATAGCACATTCTGAAGACGTTAAAGTGTGTTTTTAGATCCGAACTATAAACACTAATCTCGTCAAGATAGACGAGAGCTTCGACACCTAATAGGTTGGAAAGGACTATATTCATCAACCTAGAGAAATTAGCAGGCCCATTTCGGACTGCGAAAGGTAAAACCTGGAATTCGTAATGGCCTCGGTTAGTGGAGAAAGCATCAATGCCCGAGATTCGAGACTGACCTCCATTTGCCAATAACCGGATGCTAAATCGAGGGATGAAAAGAAGTTAGCTCTCCCTACGTTCGGAATTGTTTGGAATAGGAAACGGTCTGGGATGGTGATGCGGTTTAGGCGTCTAAAATCTATACAAGGGCGAGATGTTCCGTCATTTTTGAAAACGAGAATCATAGGAGTGGACCAGGGACTAGCTGAAGGCTGAATGACATGCTGATCCAACATGTCCTTGATGTGTTCCTCACTAGTCACTAATTGGGAATATGGAACCCTATAGGGAGGAATGAAGATGGGTTTGGAATTGGGTTCCAGCTTGATTTCGAAAGGGACCAAATTAGTTCGGCCCAGAGTATCTCCCTTTAGGGCAATCACATCTCTATTTCTTATCAGGAAATTGAGAAGTGATTCCAGTAGCTTGGGATCTTGTAAGGCTGGTGACTCCTGAAGGGGGTGATCCAGACTTTTCTTATATTCTTCTCTTAATGCTGAAGGGTTTAACTCTAAGGAACTGGAAACGTGATTTATAGTACTGGTGGGGAAATCTGAATTTATTTCTACTGTGAAAACAGTTCCTATTCTCTGATTTGAAGTTAATTCAATCGAGCTTTTTTCTTTGTTTAAACAAACAACAGGGATAGATGAATTCTGACTATGACTAAGAACTTGGGCAATAAGAACATCTCTCTTGAAGTTACTTTTCTCTGTAATAAGAGCACGATCTGACTCTAATAGTTTTCCTTGACCGCTTACTACTCTTGCTAGGAAACAAATTTTCTCATCAGGTGCTACTGCTATATGCTCTGTAGGGCTTATGAAAAATTGTTAATCTGACTCTGGTTCGGCGATTAAAATTTACTTTATTGGCTGAAAAATCGTTTCAGTTGGATTTCGAATATCAACTGCTGAATTAACTGAAACTGGCTGAACTGAAACTGGCTGACTGGAAACTGACTGTGTTGATCCTACTGGATTCAACAACTGGAACTGATTACTCTGGGGGCTGATTTCTGGGGAGGTTGTCCCTCTGGATGCAACCGACTGACTTGAACTGCTATAAACTGGAGTGGGTTTCCTATTTCTTTCAGAAATCCGAATTAAACTGATTCTGTTTGTATTAAGCTGTCTATTATTCTCATGGATAAGGGTGTGTCCTATTTTCACACTTAACTAATTTTCCGGCTGGGTAAATTTCCCATTGATTCTGGATGAAGAAATCCATACCTAGTAAGATATCTATCTGAAAGGTGGCAACTGCGTTCACAGTACAACATTTTGCGGGATATTCCGTGTTACCAACTTCTAAATATAATTCGATTTCTCCATATGTAGGTATGGGAGTGACTGTAACTCCTCTGAGTTGGTAGGAAGGTGCCTTAATTTCATATTTATAATCTGTACTGTCTAGTAAATCATCTGCACACTGTTTCTTAAGCAATGTCGCATGTGCTCCTGTAGCTAGAAGAGCGGTTAAATCTCGGTTATCTGTGCTGCAATTTATTATTAAATCTGTAGGTTCGCACCTGTTATCCTGATGGGTAGTTCATGTGTGTATTTGGGTTTATTACTGCTATTTAGGAGGGAGGAGACTGAACTGCTGCCTCCGAAGTGTGATCTAAAAAAGAACTTGAACTGACTTCTATGGGAGGACCTGAGTCATATGCTACGGGATCATCATACAATGGAGGATCTTCTTGAAAAGTGTACTCTGGGGAAACTGATTCTTCAACGGGTACTTCTACATACCGAACCATCCGACTTGCTGATTATATTGGGGTCTGGACATTGGGTAATAGTGTGGTTGACCCTGTGGTCGTGATCTGTTTGGTGGGTGGTTCTGTTGAGGCTGAGAACTAACTGGTTTCTGCGAATTGGAGGCCTCTTGGGAACGTTGGTGATTTGAGCTCTGGAAGTGGGGCCTGTACTCTACAGGGGCCTTGTCAGCACATTTTTGTCGGTCGCCACGGCAATGACCATGTTCATGACAGTGGAAGCAATAGGGGGGATAATTGCATTGACTCATCATGTGCCCAAAACTATCGCAATTAAAACACAGGAGGAGGGCGTGCATTCTGGGTTTGTGGGGCTTGTTTCTGAGGTGGTGTTCCCTGTATCGGCCTCGATTTATAGTGTTGTTGTTGTTGTTGTTGCTGCTGAATGTAGTGTATGGGGGGTGTCTCTACCCTTCCGGTTGTTCTGGCTCGCTAAGTCTGGGTAATGTTCCCTTGTTTTATTTATGGTTACACTTACTGGTTTGTCAATATTTAGACACTCTTGAAATTTCTTTTTAGGCGCTACGGGTAGGTTTTGGTAAATGGATGCTGCTACTATGAGGTTTCTTTGCTTTGAAGTGAATGTAATGTCGCATGCATTTTCTGCGGCTCGGAGGGCTTCTCCTACGAGTTTGTGTGTTCGTGTAATAAAATTATTTAAATCTTCATGTTCTTCTTTCTTCCATTTAGCTTTGAAGACAGCTTCTAACGTGGCCAAAGGTTGTGCGAGTGTTATTTCTTTGAAAAATTCTAATAAGTGTTTTTGAAAATTGTCCCAAGTTGTAACTTCGCTAATGAATGGGACGTATGTAACTGTATCATGGGTATTCCCCTCTTTAGGGTCAAGAAACCTTTTAGCTCCCCTAATTTTTATATCATCATCTGTGATGTTTTTGCGTTAGAAATGTTCGAGAGACTCAATCCAAGGTCTTACGTGCGGTTCAACAACGTTATTATCTATGATTCCCTTAAAAATTAGGACAGCGTGGGGAAGATTTACAAGTCTACCTAAGTTAATGTATGCTGGGGAAGCGGTTTGAGACATGTTGGCTTGTGCTTGATCTGAAGTTTGCATGTTTGGAAAGATGTTTGAAGGGCGTGGTGTAGGTGGAAAAATGAGTGTAGGGGAATTTTCAATGTCAGAAAGCGCACTGTCTGAATCGCTCATATGTGAAGGTACTGTTAATGTATTCTAATTTGGTCTGCTTGACCGATCTTAATTTATGGAATGATCACTTGAGTGGCTTTCCTAACTACTCTATCTAAGAAATACACAAATAATGCACAACAATTTGCCTAACTAGGAAATTTTTTTTTTTTAAATTGTAAACAAAATAATAAAAAAAATGTAAACAAAATATCACTCGAATGTACGTGAATGTACGGTAATATTATGATTGATACATTAAATAAAATTATTCTATGCTAATTATAATAGTGGAAATAACTCCGTTTCAATAAAAAGAAATGTATCACCGGTGTATGGAGTGTTCACTGTTTTGTGTTGATTCTGGCTTGATACTAATTATATATTAACTGTTAATTATATTGACTTCTCAAACGTTCAGTAATTAATTTGAAAAATTCATCTGTACTTAACAAGATTCCTACGGCAAAATCCTTGAAGACGTGTCCTGAAGACGTGTCTTACTGGCCACTTGTTCCTGGAAGCAGAGTGGGCGTGGAGAACTTGGAGTCGTGACACACCGGTTCAAGGGTGGATGTGACGAACTGGAAGTCGTGACACGCGGTCAACTGAATGTTGGTTCTAGTTCCAGGGTCTGGAAGACTGGAAGAATCCTGGTTGCAGAGGTCGCCAGTTGTTAACCCCTCCGTCTATGGCCTTGGGCGGTTCGAAGTTGACGGGGGTTCTGGTTAGGTGGCAGCAACAGATTTGTTATTTTGGAGTATCTGGTACCATAGAGGGAATCGCAGAAGTTGCTCTTGTACTACTCTCCGATTTCTTCTTGTAGTGGATCGGAGGATTCTGTGAGGTTTATTAAATTCTCTGAAGGTTCCCCGATTCTTCTTGTAACGTATCGGGAAATTATTTTTTCTATTTAAGACTAATTCTCTGAAGAGAGTGTGAAAAATGCTCTGTATGAATTAGTCCCCAATTAACCCACCCCTAATATGTCCAGTCTAACTGTAGAGTAGGTTAAGCCTAGCCTTGTAGAGGTCAGCCTAGAGATTCCGGAAATGGTCCAGAGCAGGCAGAGTAAATTGAGGTCCACAGTAGGATTCCTTACCAAATTAGGTTAGGGTAATTTACCTTAGCCTTTGTTAAGCCATGAGTTGATCTAGGTCTTAGACCACAATGTAAGCCTAATTTAAATGGACCTAGTTATATTTTATCGCCAAACTGGGGTTCAGAAACAACGGCTGTTCACTTACTGAGTGTTATTAGACAGTGGTGCTAATTTCTTCCTCCTGGAGTCACTCTTCTCTTTACCCAATTTTTGAGAGCGCACCTGCTGGTGGAGATCTTTTATTGTCTTCAAGCCCCTTCGTCCGCTTTGCCGTTCTTCCCACCCACAAGCTCCTTCTCTTCCTTTTCCCGGCTTTTTTCACCAGCGTACATTTTTGTTTTCGTTGGTTGATCGGTAGTGTATGTTTACTACCGAGCACGCTCTATCACACAGTATATAAATACTAGTGTGGAGAATAACTCTGGTGAGCAACCACTTGGTTTCATCCACCCAGTTAATGACAAAAGGAGTTTAATAATTGTTAAATTAACTACCTACCTACTCAGCGGACCATTTTCGTTACCTCCCATCTACCCACATATATCAGTTTTTCATAAGAGCAAGGCTAGAAGGAGAAGACAAAGACTTTCTTACAGTAGTTTACTGCTAAAATGTTACAAGTAATGTTTAGCCTCTAAGTTAGATCAGCCAAATCAGAATGAACATGGGAGAAATTTTATGGGTTTTTATACTGAAGTTTTTGCTAACATTATCATTTAATGCTGATTTTTTTTCTTTTATTCTCAATAGGCTGATTTACTTTGCAAAATATTTAAAGACAAAACAAATATTTTAGCTGTAGCAATGTCTTGACTGCAAAGCAAGAGGAAGCCATATTTTTATTATAAACCGCATATTGACAGATCTGATGTTATCATGACCTGCCGAGTTAATTAAAAATAGAAATTAAAATATGCCTTCCCATCACGAATTACAAACAAACATGCATATGAGCAAAAATTAAATGCTTAAGATTCAAAATTAAACGTTAAGCAGGACATGACTTCATCTTTTACAACGAAGAGAGAATGTACACAGGGAATGAACAAGCTTACATTATTAAGCTAAATCTAAAAAAATGATTAAGTAGTTTAAAAAGAAATAATTCACCAATTTATAAAATAGAAAGCAAATAAAAAATTTATCCAAACTCGTGTCAGCGTTATGCAATTTTGGACCTTATATGTCAAAATGAATATATGAATATAAATAACATAATAATTATATGAATGAATATAAGAATTATATGAATGTAGGAATCATTCATTGTTCATTTTTACATATATATATATAAATTATATATATATATATATATATATATATATATATATATATATATATACCTAGGAGGACCTAATATGAAGTAAAACAAAAAGAGCTTCAATGGGTTCAAGATCACGATTTTTCTTTCCTATAGTTACAGAGATTCGAGCCGACGCCTAATATAAGAAGACATGCAAGGTCTCAAAAAAATATCATACATTAGATAACGAACATATCATTACCTTCTCACCAAAGTAGTAGAGAGGATCTCTACTACTGCGAGATTATTATGTCACCTTCGCCTTTGATGAACGATCAGCTAAGATAGAAGATAAAGGAATAAGCGGGAAAAAAAAGTCAAAAGGAAAGAAAAAAATAATTTTCCTTTATTAGGGGAGACTGATTTATTTCACCTATATCAAGCTAAAATAAAATACATATAGATTTTTCAAACCTTTTATGATACTTTATAATTTTTTTTTTTTTACTTTTAAATATGTACTTATTATTTTCTTTTTCATATATTTATCTTCTATGATACGAAATAATAATTATATGGTTGTAAAACAAAGAATAAATCTTTCAAAATACTGTTTTCAAAATTCTGTTGACAAAAGTTTAGAGAAAAAAGATCTTTTGAATGATAACAGTATTTGCTTTAAAAGTTTTTAATGTATCATATATTGTCCGTTCGTATATTTTAAACAATGATAGTGATTTTATTTGATATGCATTAAGCACATTTTACTTATTTTGATTATATATTTTCATGAATTAAAATGCAAAAAGTATTTAATAGTTTCATATTGGCTTAGCAGAGGCAGTACACAAAGCATTAATACATTTTATTTTTAAATACCATCTCTAAATACCATATCGCTAAATGCCTTACTAATATGGTATTGAGTTCTACTATATATATATAGATAAATAAAACTTCTTCCCTTCTTCTTATTAGTAATTTATGCGCAACACGACGTAACAAGAACTCGATAGGTAAGAATAAACGTGTCGATTGGTCTAATGTTAATATGCAACAGTGAACAGAATACAAAGACAGAACAGGTCACCTCTTTAATAATTTAGAAATTTGGCATCTTGCCTGTGGCAATCCTTGCTCAAATGATTCTCACTAT
This sequence comes from Bathynomus jamesi, assembly GCA_023014485.1. Classification (NCBI taxonomy): domain Eukaryota; kingdom Metazoa; phylum Arthropoda; class Malacostraca; order Isopoda; family Cirolanidae; genus Bathynomus; species Bathynomus jamesi. The sequence continues at coordinate 157,919 of JAJOZX010006498.1, read as the reverse complement.
AAACTCATAGATAGGTATTATAGTAAGATAGTATTCCTGTTAAGAGAAGTAGAAAGCCCCCTGATTAAATCTTACAACTATCATACTAAGATTATTCCTGGATGGGATGATTTTATTGCCTCTCTGAAGAGGGAAGCGAAAGGCGCCTACGATTTGTGGTGCTTTCATGGTAGACCCAGATTAGGACCAGTATACATGAATATGTATAGAAGTAGGAGTCAGTATAAGGCGGCCATAAGGCGATGTAAACAGGAAGAAGAGTCTATTCGAGCATCAAAAGCGTGTGAAGCTCACATAAATAACGATAATAACAAATTTTGGAAATTTGTTAAGAATCAAACGGGTATCAAAAGTGTCCTCCCTCCGACAATCGATGGGGTGTCGGGGGAGGATGAAATTGCAAAGCTGTGGAAAAACCACTACTCAAACATTGTTAACAGCGTGAGTAGGGATAAGCTTAAGATAGATTGCAGCGAAACGCCTGTGGGAGGGACAAGGGAAAATACTTTGATATCAGTTTCTGAAGTAAAGAGGTTAATTAAAGAGTTAAAGACTGATAGGGTTAGATGACCTTTCGAATGAGCACTTAAAATAGGCCAATGACGTGGTATGTCTGCATATATCATTGCTCTTATCAGTCATGCTTGCTCATAGCTATATCCCTGCAGAGTTCATGAGGGTATATATCTTGCCCCTGGTCAAAAATAAGTATGGAGGCATTCTGTCCAGCAATAATTGCCTATTGCTGTAGCTTCCTGCTTCTCGAAACTACTAGAAAAACTCTTACTACTTCGATTAAATGATTACCTATGGACATCTCCTAATCATTTTGGTTTTAAAAAGTCCCACTCAACTGACCTGTGTATAGATATACTTAATGAAATAATATCTAAATACACTGACAGTAATTCAACTATTTATAGTGTTTCCTTGATATAAGTAAGGCATATGATAGACTCGCAGTGGTGGCCAACCGCGGCGCATTGCGCCAAAGGTGGCGCATCAAGTACTTTGAAGTGGCGCATCAAGTACTTTGAAGTGGCGCATCGAGGTCTAGTATGAATTGTGCTAAATTTTCACTTCTAACACTAAATATTAAAAATCAAAGATTTAAGCAGTTAACAAGCCTTTTCGTCTATGAAATTGATAAAATCGAAACAAAGATCCAGACTCACTGATTCTAATCTAAAAAATTTACTGCAGCTTGCTACAACAGACTTACATCCAAATATTTTGAAGTTGGTAAAGTCGAAGCAACATCAAAAATCTCATTAAGGTAAATATTTTTCACATTATATTTCTATTTAAGGTAAATATTATATTATATTTTTATTTTTACTTACAAGTTATTAGTAATTTTTTCACAAATTTTTTTTTGGCGCATCCGAATTAAACCTAACCTAAAAATGGCACGCATCAAAAAATGGTTGGCCACCACTGTGATAGAGTGAACCACAACATTTTATTTAAAAAAAAATAGAAGACAGGAAGGTTCTCATGTACAAGGGCGGTCAGAAAATAAGTTTACACGGCGTATTATTTCGTAACTAAAGGACCTACATTGATTATGTTTGTATCAGGTGAATTCGTTAATCATTGTTGGCAACACTGCACGTCGATTCGGCTGCCATCTACCGTACATTGGTTATATGAGTCAGTTGAACATAGCGGCTCGACTGGAACAGTGCCCTGTCATTTCTGCAACGATATTCCGAGTTTGTCAGTGGTCAAGAATTTCTCGAGCGCATTGTCACAGGAGACGAGACATGGGTTCATCACCGTACTCCGGAAACAAAACGTGCCAGCATGGAATGGAAACACCCTGGGTCCCTGCGACCAAAGAAGTTCAAGATTGTGAGGTCCGCTGGCAAAGTAATGGTTACCGTGCTTTGGGACCACAAAAGCGTTTTGCTCGCAGACTTCATGCAAAAAGGCACAACAATCAATGCAGCTGCATATTGTTCAACACTAGAACGTTTACGAGCGGCCATTGAACGTAAACGTCCTGGACTGCTCCGTAGGGCAGAGCACTGCTCCAGTCGAGCCGCCATGTTCAACTGATTCATATAACCAATGTACGGTAGATGGCAGCCGAATCGACGTGCAGTGTTGCCAACAATGATTAACGAATTCACCTGATACAAGCATAATCAATGTAGGTCTTTTAGTTACGAAATTATACGTCGTGTAAACTTATTTTCTGACCGCCCTCGTACATATTAAATTTATTGAAATTTTGGTATTCCACCAATCTTTTACCGTTATGTGGGGCAATGTACAATCCGAATGTTTTGGTTCCTCTTGCGGGGTGAGACAAGGCTCCTTGCTCTCTCCTATGCTGTTTAACTCGTCCTTCAACTCAAGTCGTTCGGCGCCGTTTCAACAAGTCAATAGGCCCGCGAACGGTTTCACTGTCACCACGGGCTTACACCACTACAAGCTCAACCTCGACGTGTGAATACAGGACGGTCAACGACGCCTCGGCCTGCAGTAATAGGTCCACCTTCAACACTCCTTCACCAGAGGTATTCGACATCTCGGTAAACTAAGTGCATCTTTTCTAAGTAACTCTCGTGAAGCCTACATCAGCCTACGGCAGAACGGTAGGCTATACTCCCAAAGTGTTTCCATAAGCGTTCTAACTAATTTTCGTTAAGCATGCAGTAGGCCTGTGCCCAATTCAAGTGTCATTCCAATACCGTAATCGTGTACCATCCTGCTATTGTGTTCATTCATGTAATCTATAAATACTTTGCATCCGTTCATTTAGGTGATTTATTTAAGCATTTCATTATTGACGGCCGAATCCACTTACCGTGTACTAAACGCACGTGCATTCTTTATATCATTACTAGGCACATTCAATGTTCCATTTATGCGTAACTCTAGCCTACCTAAATGAAGGCCTAATCTATTTACAGTGTACCAACTTACGTGCATTTCTTCCAATCATTATTAGGCAGCAGCATCATTTATTCCATGTTCAATTTATGCATAACTTTTAACCTACCTAAATCAGTGTATTACGTAATCTATTCAGTGCACCAAAATGTACGTGCATAAGTTCTGTTATCAAGAGGTTTCATATTTCATGCTGTGTTCCATTTTTGCATACCATTAGCCTATCATAAATGAGTGTATTACTTAACAATTAATCGGTATAACCATTTCCTCATTTCCTAATCATCAATCAGATTTAGCATACTATAAATGCCGTTATATAATTGTTAATCACCGTAAATACCTTCATTGCCGTGTTAATCACTGTGAATAAATAAATTATTTATTTTCTTAATTAAACACAAAACCATAAGATAATTTTTCTAACCTTAACAATATTTGCTTGGGTGTAATCCAAGCTGGTGACCTCGAATCAATTCATATCACTCAGAAAGTAATTATAGTAGGCCTACTCCATTAACCACCTTCAAACCGGTGATACCGTAGGACATCATAAATTGTTGACCCAGCCTGTCATCAGACATGGGCAGTAAATACTTTAGATGTATTTAAAAAATAAATACATTACTTGAAAATAAAAGCAATTACCGGTAAATACTAAATAAAATTCAGGTTTTCAGAAAGTATTTAAATACTAAATACATTACTCGTAAAATGTATTTAAATACATTTCAAATACAATTTAGATACTTTTCAAAAAGCACGTAAAATCACTAACATCAGCTTAAAGTCAAATAAAATCGAGAAGTCGCAGAAGTAGACGCTGCAATTGTTTTGTGGCACAGAAGACATAAAGTCTTCACTTTACTACCATCTTTGAAAGTTAATCGGAAATATTTTCCATCAAAAAGTGGGTGCAGGTGTGATTCGCTACTTTTATTTTTACTTCCATCATCAACAACTTCTATCTTACCACCTTCTTTTCCACCACTTCCACTTGCTGTAGCCATGTTACAAATGTTGTCCTCATCTGTGATCAATAGGCTAAGGCTAATTGCACAGTTAGCGCTTCACTTTACACAACCACATATGACAATGCCTCACGATAGACTGCCGGCTGCCGCACTTCAGCTGTGAGTTTGTAATAATCACCACTAGAGCAAGCTGGAAGTTCCATTTTTCAAGGTGCTTCCAGAAAGTTTCAGCCTGCTGAGCCTGGAACTTTCTGGAAGTACAAGCACCTTGAAAAATGTTTTACTGTGTTCTGTGGTACCAGTTAAATACTGGGTGGTTAGTACTGTACATCCTCGCAAAATTGAACAGTTCACAAAAAAGTATTTTAAAAATGTATTTAAAAACAAGTATTTACAAATACTAAATATTTTTCGAAAGTATTTAAATATGTAATTAAATATACTCTCCAAAAAGTATTTATAAATACATGTATTTAAATATGTATTTAAATATTTTCAAATACATTACTGCCCAGTGCCCATGTCTGCCTGTCATTAACAATCAATCATTAGAAATAATACAGTAATGTTGAAGTTAAGTGGAGCTACAGACAGACATTTTGTACCAAGAATTCCATAGCTTAGAGGACAAACGGCAGGACTCATGGATAGCTTGGATTGGGTTGGTTGATTGGTTGATTGGTTGATTTTTTAATTCTTTGCATTAGACTGTATTGAGTACGTCTTGTTACCTACGGGAAACTCGGGACATTGTGGGTAGCAAATATTTGCGAAGCTGAGCATCTCGGGAGTAATTTATATTGGAGTCTAAAAGATCTGTTGTACAGCAAATTTATGGTTCTGCCAGAACCTTTTTTATAATTCACCCAGAGTTGCTGTCAGTATATATTACTACAAAAAAGTACGAATGAGGGTGTCTTTAGCTTCACTTGCAGAGAACCGGAAGTTTCTTGTAGTCATATTCGCTTTAGCGCAAAGGCTTAGAGATTGTTTTCTTATATATGAGTCATCATTCAAGGAGTTGGTGATAGTTTGACCCAAATACTTAAATTCTTGTACTTCCTCAATTACTTCACCTCTCATTTTAAACTTAATATCAACTTGGCTAATTACAACTTTTAGGATGGAATTGCCTAACCTTAGTTTTTGTAACATTAAAAAGCATATCATGTTTCTGCGAATATACTTCGCAGACTTTAAGTAGCCGATCCAGACCTTTAACAGAAGGACTTATTAACACTATATCATCGGCATAAACTAAGTTATTTATCCTTGTGTTATATATACAACATCCAACTCTTGCCTCATTAAGTGAAGCATTTAATCCGTCAATATGCAATAGGGTGTATATTGCTTTCAGGGTCCACTTGAAAGCAAAAAAAAAATTCTCTTGATTTCCCTTGTCCCACCTTTTCATTTTGTTACAATGGTAAAAACATTCTTTCTCTTCAAAAATGAAGAAAATAGGAATACATTTAGAGGTCGTGAAGTAAGAATAAAGTTTCAAAATAAGTTTTTATTAGGTAATTTTCAATAGTGGACCGGCCAAAATTAAAAAATCGACTTTGAACGGCGTTTTTTGTTAATAACTGGCACCCATGCTAAATCAGTGTACCTGTGGGTGAGGAATAAAATGCAGGTGGATGCCACTCTCGCTTTTGGCTTTGAAGGTCATTTTTGAGGTCAAACTGTGCAAAAAATGATATTTTCTAATTTTAATTTTAAAAAAAATATTCTGAGCCAATTGGTTTGACCAAATGTTTCATTTTGTCACACTTATGATAAAAAAGTATGATGACATACTTATTCCATCCGAATTACCAACTCAAGGTCAAATTCAAGTTAATCATGACCGAAATTGTGCTGAAAATTTGTGATTTTTTATTTTATTTGGCGAAAAAAAGCATTGAGCAAGTCTGTTTGTCAAAAGAATTTATTTTAACATGATTAGTGCCTAATAAGTTTGATGGCATGAATTAAGTACTCACAGTAACAGAATTATTACAACTAAATCACAAAGCAGTAAATATATCCCCATAACTATACAGTTTACACACTAGTAACATCTACAAGTTCACGTTTCTTGATGAACAGCACCGAAATGCTGCACTGACAGTCACAATTGTGTGGATTGCAATCACTTAAGAAAAGAGTTATTAGTTCCTTACAGCACATTCCAGCTTCTCTCGATTTCAGCCCGGAAGAGAGACATAGATCTACTGTCCAGCTGGGTTACAGCAACCGCTGTCGTCACAACCACAAGCTGTCGTACACTTCATCCTTTTCCTGAAGCAGTTGCATCTAGCTGTCTTGCATTTTTTCTTGCAACCACAAGCAACAAGCTCCAGGCAGGCTTCAGGGATTGGAGGAAGTCTTGTCCACACTGGTAGAAGGCTCCCATCTTCCAACTTCCAGGTTGAAGTGTCCACCGGATCTTCAACATCTACGTGCTCTTTGTCAGCCTGGAGCCTCGGTAGTAGGCTTTGCCGTCCAGCATTATCTCAGTGGTGTTAGCCGCGTACACACCTGCCTCTGTCCATAAATCATCAAGTCCCACACTTTCCATGTGTTGACCAATGGCTTTCAGAAAGTTGAAGCAGATATAGAGGCCTCCCATGAGCAAGACTACGTTGGCAAATTTCGAGTTTGCCCAGACTAGTTTCTTACCCCTGTTGTACAGAGGCTGATCAGCGGTGATGATGGTGTACTTCTGGCTGACATACTCAGAAATGGCCATGAAGCGATTGATGACGGTGGTCATGGTGTCATTGTCATCTGCTGGTGCCTGCAGGATTGGCAACATCCCGGCGGTCGTTACTGGTGGATCCGCAGTGCTGACAGATTGGTTGAATGCTCCCCAGCTTGGAACGGACATCGCTTCATCATGGATGCGTGACACCACCCAGGCAAAGTCCTTGGCACATGCCCGGTCCCTCTCAGGTTCATGTGACAAGTCGTCTATGTCAGTGTCGTAGCCAGGAGGAGATGGCCTCTTGCCAGATGGGAGGGTAGCCTGGTCCAGCCTTTGGAACTCCTGTAGGTCATCAGGTTTGATAGATTTCGATCTCTTGTGCTTGCCACCCTTTTGGCCATGACTCTGCTGTGGAGGGGGCCTCTCTGCCATACCATCAGTTGAGTGCTGTGGAAGGTGTTCTTCCCGTCTAAGGTTGACTCCAAGACATCTATGTTGTCACAAGAGCAGTGAATCATTCTCTCTTTGACGATGGTGTCAGGGATGTAGACACATCCATTCTCAACATACCTCTCCAGGATGTTCTGAGCGATGGTGGTGTCTATCCTTCTTACAGTGTCGATACCAATAGTGTGATTTGCCGCGTGGAACAGATCTAGGAGTGCTTCTGAGTGGGTGGCTTGGTGCAGAGTAAGACCTACATGCTTTGGTGTCAACTTTCGTCGGTTGGAGACTGCATAGTCTATGTCCTGGGCAATGCTACACACACACACTGCTTCACTTTCTGGTCCCCTTCACTTCCCTCATCCACAGCATCCATTCCCCCAAAGAGCAATCGTAGAAACAGGTACAGACTGTCAAGTATGACGCGATCAACATGTTCCTGATCAAGACTTTGCTTTGTCTCGGAGTGTCCAGGAGTTTCAAGAAGATCTTGTCGAACCTTTAGAGCCACGTGTACCATATCTTGGAATATGCTGCTAGTGGCACACATGCGGACATCAGCATCTCCATCTTCAGTAGACTCTGACTCAGAGGTGACAGGACCTTGTTCACAAGACTTAGCCAGTGCTTTGGAGATGATGAAATCTGAGCTCTCTCCAGGGTGAATCAGCAGCCGGCCCCTTGACAATGGGCGTACATAGCTGGCGTTTGATCCAAGCAGCCTTTGAACATCGTAGAACGTTGTTCTCCTGGAGTATTTCACGGTGATGCCGGTGTCATTACACATACTCTCGTATCTGTCCCAGACGTCTCCCATGTCGCATACGTGATCACGAGACAGGCCTACTGTCAAGTCTTTGCACAGCTTCGTCATGCACTCATTTTCAGGCCCTTGCTGCTCCTTTGACACCGCTTGTTTTCTAGTACGTCTCTCAAATGTCACCAAACATGCCAGATGATAGCAGCCTTCAATTGCAATCACATCACTCACCGCTGACAACGGTATGCTGATGACAGGGTCGTGTTTGGCATGCTGGATCAAGTCATCTGACTTCTCCATTGTCTCCACCCTGTGCAGTTTCTTTGTGGTCTTCTTTTGGCACAATATGTAGAGGGTCCAGTCAGTCACTGGTATTGAACGTCTACGCTTTGGGGGAAAAGCCTGAGAGCCTGAACTATTTGTGGTCGCCGATGCATCCATGGTCTGCTGCTGAGTTCGCAGCCTTTTGAGTTTGCCTTCAGAGGTGAATAAAGAGTAGCATGATTTATGCCACTTGAGTTCCACTGCATTGAAATCATCCTTGGAATGACTTTCTAGATAGTAGGTATCTCCCAGGTTCTTTCTCTCGTCGCCCACAGTCATAGTGGGTTACCAGCGTTGCTTTGGCAGAAGAAGCAACAATCCTCACTGACATCCTGACGTTTCCTCTTGCGCTTGATGACAGCTACAGGGTCCATTGCTGATGAGCTCCCTATCTGCAAAGACAAGTGGGAATGGCAGTATGTAGTAGCCACAGATATACTGAAACAATTCGAAACATACCTATCCTTTAGCAGTATTATTATTATTATTTTACCAGCTGACACTGTCTGCACTCTTTTAATTGCATAACCAAACCAATGTCTGGCCAACCAATGCATTCAAAATATTCAACATGTGAAAGTATGCTACAGTATTACTTGTACTGTGGTAGTAGTAGGCACATGCGCACCTCACCCAGCATGCTAAATGTAGTTTTAATGGAAATAAAGACATCCAGAGTCATAGTTACATTCAATTGTTATCCATAAAATCACAAAAATATGCTTTATGTGCTAATGATACACCTTTAAACACGTTGTTACATAGAGCCACCACTGAAATGCAAAGATTTTTCAGAATTTAACTTTTGTAACCTTGTATGGGACCTTCAAACCCAAAATTGAGAGTGGCATCCACCCACATCTTGTTTGGCATCCTCAATACTATTTATCTAAGGTGGGTGCCTACTATTAACAAAAAACGCCGTTAAGTTTTTTCTAGACGACTTTTCAATTTTTGGCTAGCCCACTACAAGTGCCGGAGCTTATAAAAAACAAAGTATTAGAAAAACACAAATTATTAGACTAATATAGAAAATCACAGGTCTGTTTTTTTGCAAGTTGGGAATTCTTTCCTGTGGTGCTCTACCACCTGCAGCAGATACTGGAATTGATCTTCATCCTTTGTTCTTACCCGGTTGAAGTCCTCGACCAGTTTCACGGCTCTTTCTGCACAACCATTGACCGACTTCAGAGCTTTCGCAAACTGTTGCCCCTTCTTATAGTCCTTATTACTGGGCCACGTCCTTGGGTGAGTTTCCAGCCACTTTGTTCTAATACCCAACCTTTCGAACAAAGGCAATGAACTACTTGTAATGAATCGGTCCAGATCTATGTCACAATGTAAAATCCTTCTGTCTCCCTTTTGCATCCTAACAGCACTCTTTTTACTTACAGGCTTCTAAAGAGCATCCACCATTGTCAATTTTCGATCTTCGAAGACCCTATCATCGAAAAATCCTAGTGATACCAAACTATCACTTATATACCACAGATGCCGTTCCAGTGCTTTAAATACGGTCAAAGAAACTTTCTCATTTACTTCACCGTATCGTTGGAGCTTGGTCAGAGCATGTACGTGGGTCATTTAAAGGGGCGTGGACTGTATTCGGAGCTGTGAACCACATCTTCAAGTAGACAAGACAGATGAACAGACTACATTGCTCAACAGCTACCCCCTCGTGGATGGTGAGCATAAACTGCCCCCTGAACAAGTAAATCTTGAGACAATATAAAATTTTTGCCATCCAGTGTGCGTGGTGAAAAGCTCCGGGAGCTTGGAATCGTATTCTCTTTTCCGGACGATTTCCCAAGCAGATGATAACAAGTTCCAAAAATTCTTGGTAGTCGTCACGCGGTTGAGAGGGACCAGAGATAGATTTCGCGCGAATTCCAGGGCTTCATTCTTCCATTCATAGGTGACATCACACGCGTCAATGGGAATGATGCTAGTTTGGTAATTTGTTTGATCAATGGAACTCCAATCCTTCTGGAATCTCTTGAAAATGAGCACATCAGGACCACTGCTGGAACCAAAGAGCTCAGTAAAGATATCACCTATAATAATCTCACGTACATGATGCCGACAAGTCAGATTCAACAGCTTCTTCTTAAATCGTTTTTCCAAGAGAGTACCTGCTCCTGTGTGGCCTCCCGTGTTGGAAATATCATAGTTGTATCGAAACATATTCCAACGACGTGGTCCAGAAGATGCCAGCCCTGGAGGGTCTTGAATATTACACCTGCCATGTCCTCTCCCGTGGCTCGCGGTATCTTAGTTACACCTAAGAGCTTGTCGATCCCCAGTCCTGATACGAGAATCAACAATCTGTCTGTTTTATTGTGCTTATATCCAGTCAACTCAGAGAACAGTTTGCCGTCCCAGTGGACCACCAATGGAACCTCCGGCATAAAATGTATTCGACAAGTTTGACTGAAGATTTGCCTTTGCCGTTGGCGATCTCTCCGGATTTAACTCCTGGATATTGAAAGTTCTTCGGGCGAGATTCCCAGACTTCTTGATGTGGACGCGAGGAAAAAGGTTGCATTCTGATCTGAGATATTAATTGTTGCTGCTACTTCGGGAGTGATGACCTTAATTTTCTTGCAAGGGTTCGATGGATTCGGCGTGTCATGCTTGATCTTGGCACCGTATGTATCATCTGAGTCATTATCTGTCGACGATGAGGATGATGGTAATTGGACTGTCTTGTTGAGTGCTTCAAGCTCCATCTGCGCTGATTCTTTCCTCCTCGTCTCATCCATTTTTTTCTGCCGTGAACGTTTTACTTTCTCTGGTAGTTTCTTATCCAATGTAGTCATTGCCATCATCCGTTTCGTCCTCTAATCTTCCAAGAAGCGTAAATCTTCAGCAATTCTGATCCGCTCCAGAGCATCTTGGGCCGCTATATCAAATAATGTTTCAGTGTCCTTGCTGAATGATTCCTGCTGTTTTACCATTCCCGAATTATTCTTTTTATGTTTATTCTTCTTCAAATTCACGTATGTGGCATAGAGTTTCTCCAGTTTAGTAATCGCGTGATCTTTTCTCATGGTTGGGATTCCACCGCTTTTCCACGTCTCTATGATTTCTTTCACCACTGCGGTGGCAGCTTCCCTGCTAGAAAGGGTCGGTTTTCCGATTCGCACATGATGGAAAAGTTGCAAAGCCGACCGTTTAGTTGGAAGTTGTTGTTTTGGAAATTCCTCTTATGGTTGTCCTCTCAGCCAAATCTCGAGTCGTCATAATTGAACGTAAACTATTCGGTCTAATTTTAAAAAAATTTCTGTAAAATAGAAAACAATAATATTAAAATGAATACGAAATGAAAATAATACATAATACAATAAATAATACAGCATGGTTTTAGCTACCACACATTTTCATACCGTCAACCCAATCACGAGGATAAAGAAAATTAAAATAAGAAAATCAAGAATTAAATGATAGACTAAAGAATAGAGAGAAAAACAAAGTTAAGTGCGGTCATTCTCTTGCAGGGGGCTCGAATGGTTGAGGAAGGTATAAACCATTGTACTTTCAACATAAGTTTTAATAATAGGACCATATAAGTTATCTGAGGTGCACCACCCATAGTGCACCAAGTTCAAGAAGCGAAGAGTGAAAAATATAATATTTCAACTCATTTCGTGACCGCTAATTATTTTTTAATCGTAATAATGTTTTGCATGTAGTAATATCTACCGCATAGGAACAAATTTCAGGGGTGGGAGCAAAGAATATTGAAAGTTTGTTTTTATGGACCACCCTAAACTTATACACATTAAACGAGGGGCAGAAGGATGTCGTTTGAATGTTGATTCGCTCCGCACATCGCTGAGAGGCCGCTTGAAGGGCGGCGACAGGCTGAGATCGAAACGGCGCTGGGTTCCGAAGAAGTGCTTCTGTAGAATGACGGCGGAAGGTCTTACTTGACGATAGATCGGAAGCTTTGAAGGAACAGCAGGCCGCTCTCCGACGAAGGCCTGAGAGCGGGTGGCGTGAAGAGTTTGCTGCTGACGAAGGTTGCAAACAAGACGAGGAAATGACAAGCGAAAAGTGAGCGAGTGAGGACGTGTATCAGTGGACCCTCACTTATATAACCTCTGAGACGCGGAGTTTCGCGACATTTCTGAGACGCCTCCTGAGCGTCTTATAGTTGCTAAGGGCTTGCTTTCGCTGGCCTTTTCGGAAAAAACAGACGTATTCATTATTTCTGATTCCTTGACCACGTGTCTCTTCTAAGAATGTTTGAAAATGGCGTGCTAGAAAGAATTTGTTTGTCTGCTTGTTTGTCTATTTCTTGTCGGTCCTCTACACACACACACACATATATATATATATATATATATATATAGTGATGTAGCGGATGTCATTTTTTTCACATCCGCGGATGCGGATGCGGATGTTTGATTTCAACATCCGCGGATGCGGATGCGGATGTCTACATTTTCGTTATTTTTTAGGATATATTCGAGATTTGTTGTGTTTAACGTATATAATAAGTTATTATATAGAGAGAGCTGTAGCTATAATGTAGTATAATTGATTAATTGTACAATAATTGCTGTACTTTTCTCTGAACATATAAAATAATATCAAGCATCTAACTAATATAGAAATCAATTAGTGAATTCGTCTGCAAATAAATTCGCTATATTTTGTTGAGTTTCAGCCACAATTAGAAACCATAATTGTGTTACCAGGATGCGGGACGTGAACCCAACTCAAATGCACCCCACCGACCTCTTTCCCCAACCTCCACCCTTATAGAAAGAGATCTTTAATTAGCTTGATAACTATTTATATTAAGTTTAAAGTTTTATTTGGCATATTTATAAATGAGTAATTAAAATAAAGTAAACTAAGATGTTCATCGTTTAATGTTCAAACTTAATTATAGGAAGGTTATGCTTAAGGAACATTAATTTTTCTGCCTTTTCTGCTGCCAGTCTGTTTCTCTTTTCATCATATATTAATCCAGCACTGCTAAATAATCTCTCGCTTGGTACGTTTGTTGGAGGACAGGCTAAATGTTTCCTTGCAAGTTTACTCAAGTATGGATAGATATTCTGCGTATTTTTCCACCAACTAATAGGATTGTCACATGCAGCCAGGCGTTTTTCTTGGTGATAGCTCTCGATCATTTTTACTACATCTTTTGACATCGCGTAGGTCTCGTCATTGCTGCTTGACTCAAGAAACTGAGAGACAGATTCTGTGATAGATTTGCTTGTTGAAGGTGTTGGTTCTGTCACTGAAACTTTTATTCTTTTGGTGGGTGACGAAGCGACAGATTCAAGAGATTGAAGCTCTTCAACTGCTTTGCCAAGTGATGATTTAACTCGTTCTAATGTACTAGGTGAAAATAACTTAGCTTTGTAACGTGGATCTAAGTAGGTTGCAAGAGAGTAACTTCATACAAGAACAGCCTCTCGTCTTGTCGCTTGCATCACTTTTGCGCACAATGAACTAGTTCTATTAATATAGTAGAATTTGATAATTTCCGCTTATTAATGACATTTTATCTCAACGGTCCACATCCGCACGACATCCGCAGTCCAAAGTGCGGATGCGGATGCGAGAAAATGTGCGGATGTTCCGCGGATGCGGATGTGACCTACATCACTAATATATATGATGAAAATAACTACGAAAGAAAAAGGAAACACAGAATGGTGCTCAAGCACTTTCGTGTAATCACATCCTCAGGAACTGTTCCTGAGAATGTCATTAGACGAAAGCGCTTAAGCACCATTCTGTGTTTCCTTTTTCCTTCGTGGTTATTTTCATCATAAATATTATTCACGTGTTACTTTCGTGAAATAATTTTCATATATATATATATATATTACATATATATATATATATATACACACACACACACACACCTTACTTTACAACCTTACAAAGGTTTCGCGCGATGATTTCTCATTCCGCGAAGGTCAAGCTTCTCGCCCCTCCTCTCGAGTTGGCCTGGTGATGTAGTGAGATGGATTCTTGCGCTCTCCACCTCACATAGCCAGGTACGCCCGGCTCATCGGGGATTGTTCCGAGCCAGGCGTCTAGTCTTTTGAAGATTTCCACTGCAACTACCTTCGTGTTTCTTACGTCTTTGGGCAACTGATTAAACAGTTTTGGTCCTCTCACTACAAAACTATTTTCTTTCAGGGTTAAGGATGTTCCCTGTCTCGCCTTCAATTTGGGAATACGACACAGTCTACCATTTCTACTTTCCACCGTTGTTTGGGGAGTTATACGGTTCAGAGTAAGATTAGGGACTAGTTTCTCCATTATTTTCCAAGTGTAAATAATGATGTATCTCTCTCTTCTCCTTTCCAGTGAATATAGGTGTAGTTCGCGTAACCTTCCCCAGTAATTTAGTTCTTTGCACCCATTGGTCTTGGCTGTGAAGCTTCTCTGAATCCCTTCCAGCTGTCTAATGTCTTCTTTTTTATACGGGGATGTTAGGACCGAGCAGTATTCCAATTTGGGTATTATCAGGGTTTTCAGTAGAGGAATCATTACATTTGTTGGTTTTCGTCGTCGTCGTCGTTGGGCCTAGGCAAGCTACGGCTGGATGATGTAGCCATAAGCACTGCCGCTGGTTAAGTGCCAACCAGTGATTATCTCACTAGCCGTATTGAGTCCGTTAGGCGAAACTGCGACAGTACCAAGGATGGAAAATATAACCCTTGGATTTCTATTATTTATTTGCAAAATGGACATGGTATTAGATTAAAATAATTATTTGAATATAAATAATTAACTGACAATTGTGATATATAATTAATTATGTTTACATACAATAAAATAATACAGTATACATAAAATTAGTATTAATGTGGTTTACAATTGAATTATGATGGGTAACTAATTTAAAATGAATTTATAGCTATTCCGAAATTCAAGACGGTAAAATTTAACATTTATCTTGAAACTAAAATAAGAGTATTCACTACACACTCCCCCACCAGAGAGGAAGTTCAAAGAGTTCCGAACGACACAGATTTCCCCTGGACCTTTTTGGTAGCTACATGTACCTCGCTTAAGGTTGATTCCAAAAACGCAGGCTTAAGACGATCGATAGAAACCTTGTCGACCTTGGAACCGCGCTGGATGAGAAATGATTTGCGCGTACGTCGGAGAACTTCATAGGGCCCGTCATATGGACATTGGAGAGGCCGTTTTGGGACAGGTACACGAACGAAAACGTGGGTGCAAGACTGGAGGGCTGGGGAAACAAAGATGTTCTGTTGGCTAGTCAATCGAGGGGGAACAGGCTGAAGGGACTGCATGTGAGAGGAAAGTGTTTGAGCGAATTCCGTAGGATCACATGACTTATCCCCTGCAGTGAAGTAGCCACCTGGTAGCCGCAGTGTTGTTCCATAGACTAGTTCAGCCGCTGTAGTCTTCAGATCACTCTTAAATGCAGAGCGAATACCAAGCAACACGAGTGGAAGCTTATCCATCCAATGGGAGTCTTCGTGACACATAAGGGATGACTTCAGCTGGCGATGGAAGCGTTCGACGAGGCCGTTAGCTTGCGGATGATACGCACAGGTATGCGCATGTACTGTACCCAACAAGCTGGTAAACTTCTTCCAAAGCGAAGACTCAAATTGGCGACCTTGGTCAGTGATGACTTTTGTCGGCAATCCAAATCTTGATACCCATCCATGAAGAAAGGCTCTTGCAACAGTGTCCGCTTGGATATCAGGAAGTGGGATGGCTTCAGGCCATCTGGAAAAGCGGTCGAGACAGGTGAGCAGATAACGTTGGCCTTGAATCACTGGAAGAGGGCCAACAATGTCTACATGAATTACCTCAAATCGCTGGGATGGGGGCGGAAATGCGTCAAAGGGGGACCTGGTGTGCCTTTGGACTTTGGCACGCTGGCAAGCAAGGCACGTTTTGGTCCAATGTTTGACATCCTTCCGCATCGAGGGCCAAACAAAGCGAGAGGTAACCAGGTGTTGCGAAGCACGGATACCAGGATGGGAGGGCTTATGAAGATCCGTGAAGACTGCTTGTCTGTGACATGGAGGGACATAAGGGCGAATAGCAGCTGTTGATACGTCGCAATAGAGGGGCACAGACAATCCTGGCATACTCATTTTCTTGAGGGAAAGTGAGTGAGTGGAGTCTTCTCTGAGCAGGTCTTGTAGTTCCGTATCCTTATCTTGATCCTGTGCAATAGCATTCCACAGTGTAGAGCTGAGGGTAACAGAAGTAATCTCTATTCTTGAAAGTGCATCCGCTGGAGTGTTCAAGACACCTTTGATGTGGCGGATATCTGTGGTAAATTGCGAGATATAATCGAGTTGCCTGATGACTCTGGGAGAGTGGTTACAGCTGTTTTTATTGAAGACAGTGACCAAAGGTTTGTGGTCGGTAAAAACACAAAACTCTCGGCCTTCAAGGAAATGTTGAAAATGCTTCACGTTTAAGTAAATAGCAAGAAGTTCACGTCCGAAAGCACTATAACGCGTTTGGGCTGGCTGCAGCTTTTTCGAGTAAAACGCGATGGGTGCTTGTTGACCGTTAATGGTTTGTTCCAACACCCCACCGATCGCAACATCTGATGCATCGACCGTCAGAGTGAGGAGGGCATCACTGATAGGAAATGACAGAGACAATGCACTATTGATAGCATTTTTGGCATTGTCGAACGCCCGTAAACTATCGCTACACCATACCAATTTCGTTACCTTGCGTTTGTGTGTGATCATAGCGTGTAGAGGAGCAAGAACACTGGCACAGTTTTTAATGAACTTGTGGTAATAATTTACCAAACCTAGAAACCGACGTAACTCACGCTGATTATTTGGCATAGGGTAATTTTTTATCACTTCACACTTGTCCTGAAGGGGGGTAATTCCGTGCTGCGAAATCGTTGTGTGACCAAGAAATTCCAAGGTTGGCTGTGCAAACACACACTTAGATGCATTAATAGTAACACCGTATTGTTCTAAGCGTTGAAAGAGGAGTGAAAGATGTTCCTTATGTTCCTCTTCCGTTGAGCTGGCCACAAGCAAATCATCGATGTAGGCATAAACAAAGTCTAAGCCTCTGGTGACCTCATCTATAAACCTCTGAAAGGTTTGCGCAGCATTCCGTAGCCCGAACGGCATCTTCACAAATTCGAATAACCCAAATGGTGTACAAACTGCAGTCTTGGGAATATCCGAAGGCTCTACGGGAATGTGGTGGAAAGCCTTAACGAGGTCTATTTTACTGAAGATAGATTTGCCGTGGAGAAGAGAAGTAAAGTCTTGGACATTTGGTACCGGATATCGGTCCGGGATGGTTGTCGAATTCAAAAACCGGTAATCCCCACATGGTCTCCAGTCTCCTGACTTTCCTGGACCAGGTGTAGGGGAGAGGACCAACTGCTTTTGGAAGGTCTTATTATCCCAAGATCTATCATAAGCTGGAATTCCGATTTGGCAGCTTTCAGTTTGTCCGGGGCAAGACGTCTGGGTTTTGCAAACACAGGGGGACCTTTTGTTGTAATGTGATGGGTAATGGTGTGCTTAATGGTATCACCCATCTGCATCGGTTGAAGAATTCCTGGATATCGCTGGAAAAGGCACTGGTACATGGAATTAGGGGGAACGAGGGAAAGTGCAGAGTTCGAGGCGTCCGGAAGGGCAACCTGTTTGGCAAGAACAGAAAGCAGTGTGGCCTGGTCGCATAAGCGTCGCTTGTCAAGATCCACCAGGAGTTTGAAATGCTGGAGGAAGTCAGTGCCGATTATGGGATGCTGCACTTGAGCACAGATGAAAATCCACTTGAAGGATCGGTGAAGGCCCAAGTTTAGTTCACGCGACTGAGTACCGTACGTGGGTATGCGTGAACCGTTAGCAGCGTATAGAGGCGGAGATTCCGAGTGCGTATGACCAGATTTTTGAGGGAATACACTGACTGACGCTCCGGTATCGACCAAGAAATTGACACCAGAGTTCCTGTCCTTTATGAATAACAGGTTGGCAGTGCGAGTACTAGACGCCATTAGGACTCGCTGCTGGGGTTTTCCGACGAAAAATTGCAAGGGGAGATGCACTTCCTAGCCTTCTTTCCAAATTTAGAGTGGTAGAAGCAGATCTTCTCGGAACTCGAACGATGCCTCTTCGTAAATCTTGACCGAGAATGGCTTCTTTGCCGTTGATTTTGTAGCAGAGAACAAACGTGGTTGAGTTGTTGACTTAACTCTTCCACTTTCAACTCGTTCCGATTGTGTGTTCACGTTGTTGACCGGAGCTGTGTCAATCTCCACTACTTTGTCGGCAGTTTCTGCTAGTTTATCAACTGGAGTAGCAGGATCCATAGTGGCCAAGACACGCTGAGCTGATGGGGGAAGTTTCTGCAAGAACAACTGTCTAAAGATGTCCTTATCGAAGGTTTGTGCGCGTTCGCCTAGAGCGCACTGCATAGCCCTCAGCATTTGAGTGGGCTTACGGTCTCCAAGTTCTTCTTTTGAGATTAACTGATGTAGTTTCTCACGCTCGGAGACAGTGGTGCGGCACAGGATGGCAGACTTCAGATCGTTGTATGGGTCCTCACTCGTGGAAGTAGACACGATGACGTCACGGACTTCAGAGATGATGCTCGCTGGTAGAGAGGACAAAACATGATCGTATTTTGTCCTGCTAGCGGTGATCCTTCCCAAGTTGAATTGTGATTCCACTTGGTGGAACCAAATAAATGGATCACCCGGCCAGAAGACGGGGAGCTTTACGCTCAAGTGGGAGATGGCACCAGCGTCGTCAGGCATCTTCTCCTATGCTTGCTGACGTACAAGCAAGACAAGTTACCAACGAAGGAGTGGAGGTTGAGACGAGCGCAGGCACAGAGCGCACGGGCAGGGGTGAGGGGCAGAGGGCACGAGCGACGTTACAGTCTGGTCCTAGTCGCTCGGGTGAAGGGGGTGATGGGCACGAACGACGTTACAGTCTGGTCCTAGTCGCTCGGGTGAAGGGGGTGATGGGCACGAACGACGTTACAGTCTAGTCCTAGTCGTTCGGGTAAAAGGGGGGAATCCAACTCCGGGGTCACCAATTGTTGGTTTTCGTCGTCGTCGTCGTTGGGCCTAGGCAAGCTACGGCTTGGGACCGTAGCGCATCTATCCGGTATAGGTTAACCTGGATGATGTAGCCATAAGCACTGCCGCTGGTTAAGTGCCAACCAGTGATTATCTCACTAGCCGTATTGAGTCCGTTAGGCGAAACTGCGACAGTACCAAGGATGGAAAATATAACCCTTGGATTTCTATTATTTATTTGCAAAATGGACATGGTATTAGATTAAAATAATTATTTGAATATAAATAATTAACTGACAATTGTGATATATAATTAATTATGTTTACATACAATAAAATAATACAGTATACATAAAATTAGTATTAATGTGGTTTACAATTGAATTATGATGGGTAACTAATTTAAAATGAATTTATAGCTATTCCGAAATTCAAGACGGTAAAATTTAACATTTATCTTGAAACTAAAATAAGAGTATTCACTACACATTCCTATCCCTTCGTTTAAAGGTTTTCAATATCTGACCCGTTATTCTCTTTGCTCTGTTTACTGCTATCTTATTTTGTGTTTCAAATTTCGCATCATCTGTCATTACAACCCCTAAATCTTTTGCTCTGGAATTTCTCTGAATTTCCTGTCCATTTGGGGTATAATATTCCATGGATTTTAGGTCTTCTCTTTTACCGTACCGTAATAGCTGAATTTTTTCGGTGTTAAACTTCATATTGTTGTCTTCCGTCCACTTGTAGATATCCTATGTCTTCTGGGTTTCTTATTTTTCTACTGATCTTTGTGTCATCCGCAAAGGATGTTACTGTGCTGTCTCTGGTAACGTCCTCATCTATGTCAGTTAGCATGATTATGAAGAGTAGTGGAGCTAATACTGTTCCTTGTGGTACTGAGCTGAGGACCTCTGATTCTGATGAAGATACTCCTTGTACTGTAACGACTTGCCGCCGCTCACTAAGGAAATTATATATCCATTTCCCTACTTTTCCTGTTATTCCCATATATTTCAGTTTATGTATTATGATTCAGTGGTCACACTTGTCGAACACTTTAACAAAGTCTGTGTATAGTACATCATTGTTTTCATTACTTTCAAGTGAATCAATAATGTTGTTGTAGTGTTTCATTAGTTGTGATAGGCATGATCTGCCTGACTGAAACCCGTGTTGGTTATCATTGAATTTTTTCTGAGTTTCCAAAAAGTCATAGATTTTCTGTCTAACTATTCTTTCAAATATTTTAGTGAGATGGGATGTAAGCGATACTGGCCTATAGTTTTTGGCCTCGGATCGATCTCCTCCTTTATATATTGGGACTATGTTCGCGCTCTTCAGGATGCCCGGTATTTCTCCCGTGTCTAGTGATCGTCTCCATATCCAGTATAGGGGCTCAGCGATTGCATTCTTGCAGTTTTTGATCAGTGTGGCATTCCATTTATCCGGTCCTGCCGCTGAGTGTGTTTTTAGTTTCCCTATGGCTTGTGTAATATCATCCGTCGTAAAGTCGAAATCCGTTATACTTTCCCCTTGTGGTTCTTCTTCAAAGAACGCGTTTCTATCGCATATCAATTTGTCAGTTTTTGGGATACTGAAAGATGATTCGTACTGAACTCTTGATATTTTAGATATTTCTGTTAGATCATCAGATAAATCCCTGTTCTCATTTTTTAAAGGTCCGATAGTCGCATGGTTTTTCGACTTTCTTTTTGCGAAATTATAGAAGTACTTTGAGTTAGCCTTTATCGCTTCTATAGCGTCATCATCTTTTTCTGTATGCTTCTCGATTAGTTCCTGTATGACGACATCGATACTTTGTAGTTTATCATTTAATATTTTTCTGATGTTATCTTTACAATTATTAATTATGCAGTCACTCTTTTTCTCTTTCGGAACAATGCTCTCTTTTGTCTTTCGAACCTGCTTCCCTTTCCTCTTTGTTGTATCTTTGGGACGTTTTTCCACAATTTCTAACGTCTTCTCCTCTAACGTCATTAGCATCTCTTCCGTTGTCTTGGCCTCGAAAATGGTTTTCCAATCTATTACTTCCATGCTGGATGTCACGTCTTCCCAGTTTATAGCTTTGGAGTGAAAATTAAAAATTTTGAATTTGCTTCTTTCTGTTGTGCGTTATGGAAAAACTATACACGCTTACAACATGGTATCGTATGTGGTACCTTTTTTTTTTATTAAATATAAATTATTAATTAAATGAATTAAATATTTACAAAATTGCCTCGGGATTGGCGACATAGCCTATTGGGAATGAAAATAATTGCCATACGTACATAGAACCCATATGTAGTCATCGGGACTGCATAACAACAAGAAAACCAAATTTATTGTTTTGTGTTCAAAATTCTCCACTGCTGACTCATGAAAATTACATCGAGAGAGGAGTCAACGACCTTTGCGAAATCAGCAGATTCCTAACGACATAAAAGCGGCTCGCTCGGATCTGCTTATAGTAACAGCGATGCTTTAAGCAAGGAAGATGTGCTTTGTCTTCCTATAAGTTCTGAGTGAAATCCTCTTGATATAAAACTTAATAACTATAAGAAAGATAGGCCTGTTCCTTCTTGTGTTTAAATAGTGACTGCCTATATTAGTTACATCGAGTCAACTCATTGTGTAGCTCCATCGTACCACGGCCCTACATCGAAAAAGATCGTCACGCCCTACCTCGAAACAGAAGCGAGGCCCAACGAAATAAGGTAAGGCAATTCCTTTCTTTACCATTAGGCAGCGCAAATACCGAAGGCAAATAAACAGAGGTCCTTTGAAGACCTACATATACCTAACTCTCTAACGAAAAAACATAGGGCTGAAGTCTGCTGGAAATTTCCAACGGATGAGGGTATCAGGCAATCAACCCATAGCCCTATATAGTTTTTTCACATGGTGGCCCGTGTAACTGGGGAACCAATCCCTTTACCTTTACACTAACACAAACTTCACCTTTACACTAACACAAACTTTACCTTTACACTAACCGTAAACAAAGCCTTGTTCATTTAACAGGCTTAACTCATTTTAGGTCCTATAAAAATAGGCCAAATTTCAACCTAAGCCTATTTAGTAGGCCCACAACATAAGCCTACTTAGTAGGAACACAAAATATGCCTATTTAGTAGGTCCACCTTACTTTACCTTACATAGTAGGCCTACCTCTCAAAGTAGGCCTTACTTTTTACACCCAAGGCCTATCCTAACTAAAAACATTGTCAATTTTTAGTTCAACCTGTGGCGCAGGTTATATAAAAAAATTATTACAGTAATTTAACTCGCTCAACATCAGAAAATTAAACTCAGAACTCAGAACTCTAACAACAATTATGGAAGACTTCGACAAAAGGGTAAAAAACCCAGACCAAGAAAACAAAAACAGACCTTGGAGCTATGGCACCATCTCAAACTACAAAAAATTAATGAGAAAAATCAGCACGTAAAGGTGTCATCACCAAACTGTACAATGATTACAAACAGAAAGAACCTACAAGATATGATTTTGAAACATTAAATTCTATTACTCGTTACAAACAATACATTCTCACACTAGATGAGGACATAATTACAGAAATTGATGACACAATTGAACTAACAGATGATGAGTATTCTACTCTCCTACTTGACAATGAAAATTACATTACAAAAATTAATTCCTATATTTCTGAAATTCAAAACCAACTTGATGAGTACAGAAAACAAGACACAAATGAAAGCTTCTTAGAAGCTATCCGAAATGCTTCACTTAGCTCTCCCAACGTGGCTGAGGACAATGAACTAAAATCAAAATTGCCTACACTTGAAGTGCCCACTTTTGAGGGTGACAGAGCCAAATTTCAATCTTTTATTGAAAAATGTCATAACCTTATAGGTAATAAAAACTACATAACATATGTTGATTGAGGTGACGTGTGTGTGTGTATATATATGTATATAGTCTAAAAGTCACTAAAGGGGAAATATCACTAAATCTAAGCTGAATGGCAACAGGAAGGCATAAACGAACCAACGCGGCTGTTCGTATTGTTTTGGGCTAGCCTAGAGATGTTTTTTCCTATCTGACCTAATCGTTGGTGCTGAAAATAAAAACCCACTCTAATAGACAGAGTTTATTTCCACAACAGTTTCGACGCCCACTGGCATCCTCCTCGGGTGGATACAGAAAAACGAATGAACCAAAACAAGAGGGAAAAACAGTCCAGGGACCGACCGTTAAGAAATTCGCACCTAGGTTAGATCCCATTCTCCCGACACCGGAAGGGCATTTTCATTAAGTACATTCGCACAAATTTAAAACTATCTTCCTGTTCTAAACATACAGATTCTATTATTTTTTTATATAATTATTACATTTATTATTAAATTTATTACATTTAATATTGCATAATTATTTATTAGAGACATTATAAATTTATTATTACATTGTTGTTTATTATACAGAACTTATAAACCGAAAAACGAATGAAAAAGGCGATTAGGAAACAATCCAGAGACCATTGAGAAATTTGCACCTAGGTTAGATACCGTTCTCCCGACACCGGAAGGGCATTTTATTACAGGGTCCACTTATAAGTACATTCCCACAAATTAAAACTATCTTCTTGTTCTATACATACAGACAGTGATGGGCATCGATACATGAAAAGCGATACCGATACATGAAGAACGTCTTAGGCGATACCGATACGCCGATACTTTCTAGATGTCTTAAGCGATACCGATACATGCATCGCCGGTACATTTTTATAATTATTCATTTAATATGTAGGTATTAGATATTATTGTTTATACTAGTAATTTGTACGCACTGTAAGTAAAATCAACGACATTTTAATGGGTTTTATAGATGTAAATAAAAACAATTGCTTTATTTAATGAAAGTATGTTTTAATTTTGTAGGATACATGAATGACAAAATATTACACTAACAATTAAAAGTAATTACTATTACCCTTCAAAAATACCAGCTGGCTAAACATCTATCAGACAGTCTATTCCTTTTTGGAGCGTGAATGTGACCAGCCAAACTAAACAACCGTTCTACAGGAGCAGAGGATGGTAGTGGTGTGTTATACTTCAGGAAGACCCGTAAAATTCCTGGGTACTACCTCAGAGATTGGAGAGAATGACTTCCGTCACCCAGATACTGTAAAACTTCCATCTCAGTGGAATCTTGGGTTGCAGAGACATTAGTGGAAGCAGACTCATAACAGAAGAAATCATCTGCACTTCCGTCAGATGCAGCATC
Source organism: Bathynomus jamesi (assembly GCA_023014485.1). Classification (NCBI taxonomy): domain Eukaryota; kingdom Metazoa; phylum Arthropoda; class Malacostraca; order Isopoda; family Cirolanidae; genus Bathynomus; species Bathynomus jamesi. The sequence goes on along the minus strand of JAJOZX010006498.1, from coordinate 133,523 downwards.
ACTTAGTTGTTGCTGGGGGGTCTGCTCGCTGAGGCTCTTAACAGCATTAACCAACATTTCTTGAACCCTCTTTTTGACAATGTTAGTATTAAATTTGCCTTTTATTGTCATCCACTTTAACTTGAACAGAGGATTTGAAGACGATGCCAGTATTGCTGCTTTACACTCATGCGACGCATCAAGCACAGAAACTTTTCAAACAGCTTAGTGAACCCTACTGTGACTGCATTGAGAAGTGGCTGACAATGACGCAATGCCTCCGAATTCAAACGCTCTAGCTTCTTCTCGACAGCTAACAATGTCGGAAGCAGGCAACCGTAAAAACATTCTTTGTCGGACTGCAACCTATCAAGTGCTGTTGCAATGGGTTGTAGGGAGCACCGACAATTCAGCGCAGGACAATTCAGCGCAAGTCAGTACAGTTAAAAGTTTAGTTAAAAATAATAAAAATAAATCGCAATAAATAAAAAAGAGAAAAATTTGTATATTTATATATATGCTAAATTGGGTCTGTATCGAAGGAGTGACATTTCAAAGGAGTGACATAACAAAGGAGTGACGTAAATACCGTACGAAGGAGTGACAACGAAGGAGTGACAAATCGGAGATAAAATTCAAAGGAGCATATTTATTAAAATTTTATTTAAAAAAACAAAATTTGTTAGAATTGTTAAAATTAAGATTTTATTTAAAAAACTAGAAACCTAACCTAACCTAATCTAACAGTTGCAAGCCTCTCTTCCCTCTGGATTTGTTCTTTCTTCTTCTTTGTTGGTATTTTCGCGCTGAATTGTCTTTGCGCTGAATTGTCTTTGCGCTGAATTGTCTTTGCGCTGAATTGTCTTTGCGCTGAATTGTCTTTGCGCTGAATTGTCTTTGCGCTGAATTGTCTTTGCGCTGAATTGTCTTTGCGCTGAATTGTCTTTGCGCTGAATTGTCTTTGCGCTGAATTGTCTTTGCGCTGAATTGTCTTTGCGCTGAATTGTCTTTGCGCTGAATTGTCTTTGCGCTGAATTGTCTTTGCGCTGAATTGTCGGGTCACGGGGTTGTAGTACGGTTAGGTATTCCTGGAGAAAATCAAGCTTATTTTCACGAAATGTTGGCAGTCCTAGTTGTTTCATTGTTTCATTTAGGACACTTTTATGCTTCAACAGAACTGATAAACTGTCGAACAAGGAGTTCCATCTTGTGACGCATGGTAATGTCAACTAACATTTTAGAGTTTCCTGGATTATTTCGGCTGTTTTAGGCTTGCCACAGAAATTCCAAAGGGCTGAACACTTCCCCATGGCAGTATGGTGTATTTTTGCATAAGGTCCTTTCAGCGCAGATTTTGCATCGGTGGTGCACACTAGACTGTGTGTGAGCAGCATCTCAAATGTGTTGAAAGAATGATTTCTTCAGAATCTGTATCGATGTCTACACAGGACTGTATGAATCCTTCTTCGTTTGGATCCTGTTCTCCAATCAAGTCTTCTCCATCTTCTTGAAGTTCATCCTCGAGATATTCTTTTGTCTCCGGAACAGTAATGCCGTATTCTTTGAATGCTTTCACGAAGTTCGACCCGTTATCAGTAACGGTGGCAACAATCTTGCTCTCTCACAATGAAAAGTCTCTCCGAATATCATCCAACTTTTCTGCAATCTTGTCGAATGTGTGACTTCCAGCAAATCGTACACATCCCAAAGTTGCACCTCGTCTCTCAAATGTGGCATCATTTATCTGAAGAAAAGAAGTATGTTTATGCAAATTATTCTATCATTCAAAAATAGGAAACGTGGACTTGTGAAATGAAAAAATATCTATACCCAAAATGGTGTTCGTGAAATGGTTAAATTTAACGATGTGTATCATGATTCATAAATATTATGCGGAAATGAAAGTACTGTATACTAGTATACGCTTATCTGTAGTTACAAGTTGTAACTACAAAAAACTGCGGTGTTTCGTTGACCAGATATCCGCAGTCATGCATATGTACGGTTGAGCAGAGAGTTCTTCCTTTATTTTTTTGCGCACGCACAAAGCTAGTGAAAACACTTGACGGCTCAATGAACGTCCTGAGGGAACTTGTAAAGATGGATAGACTCCTGTAAAAATAATTAAATTAGTGAAAAACCTGGTATGTATGTATTGTCTTATTCTTAATCATATAATTCATATTTTATGGTCCATATGAGCTAGCCAAACGATGTTTTTCGAATCGCAGCTTTATGTTTCTTTAAATAATTATACGGTAATAACTAAAGGAATAAGTATTTACGAAAACATGTTCGCAGTTATTTTACCAATCAACTGCAAACTTTATAATTATATGACTCATATGAGAAACTCAAAGTTTTTGCACCATAATATTTCGAACAATTGTTATAATGAATACGTAAATACATTAATATTCAATGTTTCTATCTAATTTCTTAGCGTCGTTTCTTAAAACAAATCACGTGTTAAATTTAGGCTCTACTTACCACAGAATAAATCTTTGAATTTCTCATTTTCTACGAGAGAGAGGGGGGTACATTCCATCCACTATGAAAGAGACTATCTTTTCATCAAATTGTTGCTGGTTAATTGTTGGTCCTGCTCCTGTTTTCTTGCCAAATGCTAGAGTCGTTTGTATGGAGTGCTTTGAACGTTTGACTTCAGGCTGCTTAAGACTGCTTGTAACACTAGCGGCTCTCTTCCGTACGCGATTTTTGCGGTACTCTTCAAATTCCTCCAGCACATCAGGATGACGTCTCTGAAAGTATATAGCAAAGCAAATAGATTTTGCACGTTTTCAAATTCACAAAATATATTCTGTATCAGAGATGGACGCTTTATACGTATGTATTTAAATACTTAATGCGCCACTAAAATATCAAAAATACTAAATACGCTTCTGAATTGTATTATTTGTATATAATACCAAATACATTTATCTAATTATCAAATACATTGCTATAAACTCAAAAATACATAACATTTGAATGCATTTAATATTTATTTAAACTACATTTATTTATATATATTTAAAGTTCTTGAAAGTTAACGCATTAAAAATACACTTTTAAATACGTAATTTTAATTAATTACAAATGTATTTCAATACTTTTACGTGCTGCCCATGCAGCCCATTACTATTTAAAGACTTGTTTATACTGTATGCACTTACCGAAACATGAGTCTTCAAATTGCAACACGAAGACGGGTCAGCACTAATGAATACACCAAGTTTTGAAGGGCACAAGAGACACAAGCAAGATAATTTAAGTCGCTCATCACAATTTGCAATCTTAAAATATTTACCGCAAGTTATTAGGACTGATTTTGACCAGTTGGTATCTTTAATTTTATGGAAATGATTTTCTGTCGCGTCATTTTCACCAGGTTGTTCCTTTTGTGGCTCACTCCCTGACGCGTTATTATTACTATTAATATCTTCACTCATTATCGCACAACTACTCGGCGTGACGTCTACTTAATGAGTGACTGATTGATAAGAAATGCCTCGGGGGACCAAGAGGAATCGCTGCGTTACAAGTATGAACCTGTTTAAACTCAACACCGAATGGGCGTGGCCAATAGTGTTGCAACACCAATGAGCGTTTCTATATTATATGAGCGTTTCTATATTATGAGCGTTTCTATATTATGGTTAATTAATCTCAATAACACAAGTACAAACGTGTTTAAACGTTGCGCCGTACTGTGTGACGTGACCAGTAGAGTAGTACTGTCATTAAATAAAAGTAGTATAGCCGCAAAAGGGGAGAGTGCAGGAATGTTGCAGGTTATTATGTAATGTTGCAAAGGGGGGTGGGGGTTGTTGCAAAGGGGGAAGGGGGTTGTTGCAAAGGGGGGTGGGGGAAAACTTGGAGGCGGCGTTATCCCCCAAGAGAAAGGAGGAGAGGTGTTCACCTGGCAGGAGCCAAGTGCACATTAAGACTTCCAGCCGGGCTGGCGTTGTTTTATAGGCTCCTAATCAGCCAGAATCAGCCAGTTGGCTGAGCCAAGGTGAGAGAGACGCCTGAAGGAGAGAGAGAGAGACAGCTGAAGGAGAGAGAGCTGAAGAAGAGAGAGATGCCTGTAGGAGGGAGACACGCCTGAAGGAGAGAGGATAGGTACACATGCTGGAGGTACACACACACACGCACACATGCAGGAGTACACATGCAGTAGGTACACATGCTGGAGGTACACACATACGCACACATGCAGGAGTACACATGCTGGATGTACACATGCAGTACACATGCTGGAGGCAACATGCAGGAGAGAGAGAGAGAGGACACCTGAAGGAGGAAGATACATGCAGGAGAGAGAGAGAGAGAGAGACGCCTGAGGAGGGAGAGAGACACCTGAGGACAGAGTGGAGTTCTCCCCCAATTTATTTTCGTTTCCCTAACCTAAGAGGCCACCTAAGGGGTTACCAAAGGCCAGAAATAGAAGGAGCAGAGCTCCTTACTCGGCCGAGCCGAGGGGGAATGGTTCTTCACCAGCTTCGCGATCTTTTATAATCTCTATTCTGGCTGAGGTTGCCAGATAGCGCAAGGTATTTTCCAGATAGCGCCCCTGGTGTCCCATTAATCGTGTAACACATATATGACGATAGTTATTCCAATTAAATTCTGTTTAAATACACACCTTTATTAATTGCATACCTTTCCAGTTTTTTTTGCAATGATCGGTTGTGATTGTAGATATTATTATATGCTATATATATATATATATTATATTATTTATAACATTTATTTAGTTTAGAAGCAAATTTAACATTAACTCCATTGAACTTAAGAAAACAAAATAACATAGTTTACCTTCGAAAACGCCATAATAGAAATAATTAAATTTTATGGGTAACTATTTCGACATAAGTTTACTATATTAATCAGTCTTTTAATATATAGATTAATATCGAATATATAAAATACCACAATATATATTATAGTTATCAGTAACACATTAGAAAGATTACGCAATAATAGAATAACAAAGTTACCCAATAAATAATTCGTTAGACAGAAACGAATTTTTATAAGGGATACCCAGCTTCATTAAACTTGAAGATGAACGAAGCAAATAACATAGTTATCCATAATTCAGCCGAAAACAATTAATTTTATGGGTAACTATTTCGACATAAGTTTACTATAATTATATCAGTCTTTTAAATATCTTCTGATATACAGTATATTATATTATATATATATATATATATATATATTATATATATATAAACCACAATATATTTATAGTTATTCAGTAACACATTAGAAAGATTTACGCAATAATAGAATTAACAAAGTTACCCAATAAATAATTCGTTAGACAGAAACTAATTTTTATAAGGTACCCAGCTTCATTAAACTTGAAGATGAACGAAACAAATAACATAGTTATCCATAATTCAGCCCTCACGAATAACGAAACGAAATGATCATTTACGATACAATTCGAAATACGATAATTTACGATACAATTCGAAACCCACCAAACGAGATGAAAAGTTAAGAAACATACGAGCCTCATTCCCTGCGAAGAAAAAATGAAAAAACGAAATTAAAAGAACGAAGAAAGTTGGATTTCCCCAAAACACAGTCCACTATAGCGAGGTTGGTTTCGGAGAAAATCTGCTTGCGAGAGACCTTTCTTAAAGACAGCCCTCGATAAGTAACCAATGCTCCAAATATTAATATTGCCATTGTTATTACTTCTACAATGAATCCATTAATTCTGCTTATTAATAACTTTTTTAAACACTTGATTTTTTATTATAAATATTTAAGTCACGAATAACAGTGGGAAAACGTACACACAATGTATATATATATATATATATATATTATTATATATGCTACACAGACCGTGCATGGAACAAGGAACTCTTCTGGGATAATTAAATCCACTATAGTCCGAGTAAGTAATGACAAATACCGCCTCGGTGGTGTAGTGGTTAGCGTCGCGGACTACGAATCCTTCGGACCCGGGTTCGAGACCCGACGGCAGCCTGCGCGCAGCAAAACCCAGCTGTTCATCCTTCCACACAATAAAGAAAGTGGTTGGTAGATAAATGGGTACCCTAGGAGGCCTAGTGGTCAAGACGCTGGGCTGCTGATGGGTCGTGGTTCGGAATCCACGTTAAACTGTAGGTCTAAGGTGGAGTGAAAAGCTTGACCTTCGTCAGAATGAACAATTCGGGCGGAAGCTAACCAAAGGTTAGCCCGACGCGGGCAACGGGTCACTCGCAAAGAGAATTTAATCATTGGTAAACTTCCTTCCAGACCACTCTTTCTATATATATATCATATATATATATATATATATATATATTATATATATATATATATATATAGAAAGAGAGCGAGAGTTTTGTTCAATAAATAATAATCGAAAAAAACATCATAATGCACGATTTTCTATGTAGCAATACTAATTAACTCTTTCTCGCCTACGGCGGTACAAGAACGTGCACTCGCTCGTAAATTAGACCTCCAGTTTAACATGGGTTCAGAAATACATCTCGTCGATGGGTTCGTTGCTTACTCTACCACATGGACTTTTATATGTAAGAGACCTAACCTAACCTACGAAATACATCTCGTCAGGGCCGATCCTAGAGCCATATATAGCAATGGAAATGAGCGCGATGTGTCGTTAAATACGTGATTTAAAATAACAGGACCATTTGACCCGAGGCAGTAGTATACCCGAAAAACATCGTAATGCACGATTTTTTCTATGTAGCAATAATAATTAACTCTTTCAAATACGTGATTTAAAATAACAGGACCATTTGACCCGAGGCAGTAGTATACCCGAAAAACATCGTAATGCACGATTTTTTCTATGTAGCAATAATGATTAACTCTTTCAAATACGTGATTTAAAATAACAGGATCATTTAACCCGAGGCAGTAGTATGCCCGAAAAACATCGTATAACCTAACTATAATTTACAACTATAGTTTACCTTGACTTTCATATGCTTCTATCCTGTTTTATTAATAAAGATTTTTAACTTTTAATAACGTATGAATAAAGATTTTTAACATTTAATTTTATTTTAGTATTTATTCATGCCACGCCGCCTTAGACCACAGCTTAACGTTGAAACCGAATGTTCTTTTTAAAATATAATTAGGATATAATTTCTTTATTATAAAATAAGTTAACAATTATGTTAACAAACAATACTAATAATTTGTAAGTAAAAAATATAATATAAGGGACTACCATAGAAATGTAAGTGCCTATAATTCGATTTTATATATATGTTACTCGTCCGGTCTCGTTATAGCGGATTGGTACACGTCATAGCTCCACCCAGCTACATCGGCAGCCAATCACTACGAACATCTGGTCTTTTGGGCGGAGCTTGGCGAATGTGCATATAAAAGGGGATATTTTCAGTTGGGAGTAACAGTAGCTATTTTCGCATCAGTGAATAATCATTCCTCAACCATGGACCTGTACGTCTCCCCAGACTTGTATGAAGAACGTGATACTGCAGCATTAACCACAATTAGTCTTTTCAATGCGCTGATTGTGGCGAACTATTTTCGACGCAAACCGTAGAAGATATTTGCAGTGACGCTCCTTACAATCCGACGCAAGGGACTACCATAGAAATGTAAGTGTCCATAATTCGATTTTATATATATACGGAGAGTTGTAGTATTTCGTCAAATAGATACTAGCCAAAAATGTCAATCAATGTTATTTCCCCATTATGCTAAAATCGAAATATGGCGTTCACTCCTCGAACCAAAGATATCTTCACATAATGGGGATCTGTCTGTATACTCTGTATATGTTTTTTTCCTTTAAGGTCCGATGAGGATTTGACACGAGTTATACAATCTTTTGAAGGAATAGGAGGATGTATACTAATCAGTCAACAATGTCAAATAATGTAAGTGTTTTTCGATCTTTTTGGGATAAGAAGACAATATATTTTCATAAATTTATTAAATGAAAGAAATCAGTACAATAAACGAATATACAAATATACGAACAAAAACATTATAATATACAACGAGTACGTACAATTGGAAAACGGTTTTTTATCTGTCTGCATACCATTTCATCGTTTCGGTGAGTGTGACACGGGTCAAATAAATTTAAAAAATTTATAAATTCTTTATCATTTGACATATGCATGAGAAATGAGACACAGTACATTCCGCAAACATTAGTAAAATATCCCTGCATACGAAATGGGTTCCATACAACTTCGGGAATATGTAACTGAGCGAGAAATTTTACAATAATAGGGTCACTCCAGGGTTGAGTACCGAGTGAATCAAAATAGTACAGGCGCTGTCTATTTTTAAAATAGACAGCGATCCAGTGAATCCCTTCATTACCGATGATGTCTGTGTTCACAATAAGACTACCGCATTCTCGCGTACTTGGCAAACTCAATGTTTCATTCTTCGCAAACACGCCGATAAATTTGGAACGTGTGACTCGCTCCATTACTTTCTGAAGTGTATTAGCATCCATTTTAAAAGTCAGTGATAACGCTTCTAAATCTATCTACTTCTATTAGGGCTTGCGATTCGAGATATACTAGTACACTAATAGGAGCGTCTATAGGCTTGGCGAATTCCAGCCGCACTGAGATGTTACCGCTCTGCTGTGGTGTTAAATGGGTATTTACGCTAGCAGATAAGTCAGGTGTAATGTCAAACGGATAAAGGTTAAATTGATCAATGAATTCTTCCTGCGTTACCCCATTACCAAGCTCATCACAATCACCTGCAATATGGGTCAGATTACTATAGGCTCTGGCACAAAGAGGTAACACAGCGTCTGATGAATAGTCCGTACCCATTGTTCCACCCAAAGCAGTGCCATTAACGTATAGAGTTATATTTTTAAGTCCGAAATTCTCGAATTTAAAGGCACTCTTTTTATATTTTCCATTCACCGAAGCGTGGTCCTGCATGCCGATTAATATCCTTTTAGGAAGATTTCCCAGGGCAATGTTTTCTATCTGCTTCGATGCCAACCCTGCAGGAACCGTATATAGTTTGATCTGCACTCTGTTAATAGGATATTTCACTGTAGCGTTTAGTAAATTTTTCTCAATTTCTAGTTGTTTTGGTGAACTTAATTTCACTCGCCGTACGCGGAGGTATGTGTCCATAATGTGAACCACAACGGACTTTGCACCCTCTTCTTGATTCGCATCCAGATTTAAGCAGATCTCAGGACTCGTGCGGGTGAGCTTTATTTTCATATCCACCCCGTTCACAAGCAACTTCTCCTGGAAAGTGAAATCTGTGTGCAACCGTCCAAAACACTCGTATATTTTCTTTTTAGAATTTTTAAATTTGTCCTTTATACTATTTTCATCTTTAGTTTGATAATATCCCTCCGCACTTAAAAAGGTAGCCTTCGCTTCTTTGGAAAAGTTGAGGACATTTTCCAAATAGGCTCGTAGATGATAGTACCCCGTGCCTGCCGATATGTTGGTCTGATTTAAATATACGTCACACTGGTTGAATATGGCGTGCAGAAAGTTTGTTTCAGGGTATACAGCATATTTGTCATCGCAGGCCGTTCCATCAGAATGGGCTATACGTAGCTTAGCGTACATGTGCACACAGCTTGGATCAAAAAAGTAAGGACCTGAGCTGGGTATCACGAATTCTATAGGTGCACTCGGGGAACTAATTGTGTTTAAAGGGTTAATTGTAATAAAGTCACTGTGCTCAATAGAAACTTGGGTTGGCGGGAGCTCAAAAAAGGACAGCTCCGATTTACAGCATTGTGAACTACATGGGTGGATGAAGCGTGCCATGGCGAAATAGTGACTCCTCTCTCGACAAGTGGTAAACAAACTATGATTCATGAGATCAATATCCTTAGCTTATATCAGTCAAAAAAGTGGTCAACCATAGGTTTCATTCGCTTACAGCATTTCTTTTTTGATAGCCTTTTACGTTTAATACCACGTGACCCCTTCTTCTTCTTCCGGGGAGCCCTCTTCTTCTTCCCGCCACCACGCATTTTTCTCTTTGCATCTTTGATGATTTCGTTCCGTGTACGCTTTAAATGTTTTTTTAGAGCTTCTTTAGGTTTAGCCCCGGCCAATATGTCTTCTGCAGTGTTAAGGCCTGATTGTAGCGCTTTCCTTCCAAGGTATCTGGCACCCCTCTTCAGCAAAGGAACAGCCGTACGTAGTATGGATGAAAAAATGGATCCAAGTCCACTACCGCGCTGGTATCGCATCCCTCGATAGACGGTGAAAGGCTTTCTATCCATTATAACTCAGTGCGTCGAAAGTGTAGCTTCACTGTTAAGCTCCCGTTACCGAATGGGAAGTTTTCGCCCTCAATCGTTCTTATATATATTGTGATATTGGTTATTAAATTAGTTGCGACATTCACATAATGGGGTCTGTCATATGTAATACTCAAACTCCTTCCTCTATGGTTGGGGATGTGAGCAATGCGCAGCAGGCGTGCCTGGGTATCCCCAACAAACTGGTGCTCCACTATATTACTGTAAATATAGCACATGTCTGGGGACCTTTCAGCCAATTTCTCCATCTTCAATTGATACATTAATCTGGACAAGTTATACTGTGTCTCGTGAAATGTGTCTCTTTGGAAGGCTGCGCTATATCGGCCGTTGGTTAGAATTTTGAACTTTCTATGTTCTTTAAGACATCTGTTAGTCTTTGATTTTAGGATTAGTGTATGTGCAGGGTTGTTTACGATTTCATATACTAAATCATTCGTAAGGTTTGAGTTTCTTAAACTTACGTTTAAGCCTCTCACAACATCCTCGGCCGAACCATATTGACCCGGCCCTAGTCTTACTTCTGTACTGTAATACCGTGCAATCTTAGTCCAAGCGATGCGCATAGTTTCATCCATAGCTACCCCAGCTTTTTCACACTCGTCAATGTCTCTAAGAATCGTAAAAACGGTTTCTTTATGTTCAATATTTAAAAAGACGGTGTCCAGCTGAATTTCGCATATCCCCACCTCATACGAATCACGACCCAATTCAATGTGCCCATGGAGTTCTGTTACAAAGTTGGCTAGCGTGTTGTTAGGGTGTACAGACAGGGACGAGGAGGACGGGAGTGTGACGTAGAAATGGTTAGGAGCCATGTTGCATACTATTTAAGCTTCATTATTGCATCAGCTTTTATATAGGTGTTGAAGCTTTCTGGGTACCCTAGCCATTTCACCAGGTACATTTTTCTCCTTCCTGAACCTTTGCTTCCTAAAATTTTCTCAATTTTAAACACATTTTTTTCTAAATTAAACGCAACTTTCTGCAATTCCTCGCGGTAAAAGCCTCCTGAGATTTCTTCCCCATTCAAATCTTCAATGTAATACATCATTATCACACCTTTAGGTCTCACAGCCCTAACTTTAAAAATCTCGCGTGTCCATCCTTGCTCAAAACCCTTTGCGAATTTATTCCCCGAACGCGACAGCCTTACATAATCATTGATTTTGAAGCGCACAGAGTGTGGTGGTGGTGGTGGTGATCCATCTCTTCTCGGGAGCGTACCTCTTTCTAAAACTTCGTTAGGTGTTGCCCCAATCGTGCGATGGTGTGAGCGGTTGTAGGATGATGCCAATGATTCCAGAATGTCTAGAAATCTGTATGTGTTTTTATGTGTAAAATAACGGTGCATGCGTTCCTTTATGGTGCGCTGAACTCTTTCAGCTAAAGAAGCCTTATGTATAGAATTGGTTGTGTAATAGCTGATATTAAACTCTGTCAACATATTCTGAAAAGCACGGCCTATAAACTCCTTCCCCATATCCGTACAAAAATAGCCAGGAACCCTGTTTTCTTTTAACATTAGCGTTTTGGTGGCTTTAGCAACTGTTTCAGGTGATTTATTTTTCAGAGGAACTAGCCACAGATATCTAGAGAATACGTCTATTATGAATAGAATGTAGCGGTAACCATCGTTATACACAGAATATCTTTGCATGTCTGTTAAATCTGCTTGCCAAATAGAATCAATCGAGGAAGCCGTTGTCTTGGCTGTTTTAAACCTTTTTCTCACAGGCTTATGAAGCGTATAAGCGTCCTGCTCCCTCAAAAATCTTTCAACATCTTTTTTTCCTACTCCGTAAACACTTCTGTACAGTCTATCTACGCCGCCGTAAGAGGATGGGGTAGAAATGTCATAATAACGTTTAGTTAATACGTTAGCCATTTGCGTATTTTAGAGGCAGGTGGGTAGGGTTGGTTTAACCTCTTCTTGCTCCTCTTGAAAGGTGTTACCGCAGGGGGTGACGGCGCCTTCAATTGTGCCACAGGACGTTGCGTGTTCCAAGTCTTTTAACCTGTTCAGATTTCCTATCAACGTTTTAGGGACATTTATTTGTTGTAGTCTTGCTTTAATATGCTTCCATCCTGATGGTGTGGCCTATCCCACTTTCTCACCAGATCATGGACAATGTCTACGATATTCGATCCCTGTACCTTTGATCCTTCCACAATGATCCGCCTGTATCGGTCCATTGTATGGCGGGATCCTCATTCAATAGATTATAAAGACTAAGCCTTTACTCCTCAATGTAGTGGGAGGGTACTTTTTAATACATGTTCGATATGTTGTGTGGCTAATCTTTTTGGTTGATCAGCTGTATCGTCGGTACAGATCCTATGTCGCCATCGTCCCCCGTGCTGTGCCTAATAACCACAGGAATCTCCGTAGGGCTCTTATAATTTTCGTACTCGTGAAGAAATTTCTGCAGAGCTTCTTGGTATAAGATTCTTTTCTCATCAGGTGTTTTTTCACTGTTTAATAGGGCTAACAATTCGCTTTCCATTCTTTTAAGTCTGCTTTTACGGGGATCTAGATCCGTGTCTCTTTGCAGTGAAGCGTACACCTCGTGGGGAATCACTACCACTTTCTTCATTATATTAATCTAGTCAGTAAAGGGCCCAAAACTGAAAATAAGATGGGGAGAAATGACCCTCCTGTTTGCACAATAACTCGTTTTTTCTTCGCTACAGTTTGACTTTTACGAGCGAGTGTACGTATTATGTTCTTGTAGCGGCGTAGGCGAGCCTTCTGATGGGTTTTCATTGATACATTGCAATTTATAACGTTAAGACAGATTTCACAGATGCATTTTAAAAAGTCGGCGTCGATATTTTTAATAAACATCTGCTGCATTGCCCGGGGCAGTCGATGATAGATTTTTATTAATTCATGGTATTTCTTTAGTCTCTGTCATTCTGGAATATACACCGTTTCAGGCTCGTTTGGAAATATATTCGTTCGCAGAAGCACTCTAAACGTGTTTCGCGGATGAAGGTCGCAAAGCAAATATCCGTAACGCGTGCTTGTAGCTTCTTTATAAACTTCCAAAAACTCCTTACGCTGATTCGGGAACATTTGATTGGCTAATACCCCAATTTGTGATACATCTCTACGTTGCGCGAATAAGACTAGATATTGCGTATTTAACGACACATCGCGCATGTATCTATTTTTGAAAAATAGATTCTGATTGATGAAGAACACGCTTATGTTAAGATGGTGGGAGTATACTGTAAATGTCTCGGCAAACGTTTTATCCATCTCCAACATGAGATCGTCAATTACAATGATTGTATGTTCATTCCCTTTAGCGAATTAACGTCATATACACCTTTGTGGAACAAAATATCATCTTGGTACTCGTTGAACACTGATTGATACGTCGAATAGCACCATATAACTTTATGCACAAATTTCGAGAACATCTCGCCCTTTTCTTTAATGATTTTAAGCATAAACACAGTTTTACCACATCCTGTAGGTCCAGATATAATACATGTGGATGGGCTCGTGAATCTGAATTTTTCTACAGAGTCCATTTCTAACACGTCACACTCCTAAGTGGGTCATTTACAAAATATTACAAATTTTGAGTGCTGATCCTTATATTTCTTCTCCCACAGAACCGACGATGAGGTAGAGCACCCTATCATTACGGATGACGATGACAGTGTAGTTGTGATCTCCTCCCCTGAACCCTCACCAGCGATACAGGTTGCACGTCCAAAGCGGAGGTATGAGAACCCCACATCAGGTATAAAGCGCGACCGAAATACGTACCTGTTGCAGCAGACCCCCAACCCTCAACCTCTTACGCAACAACTCCCAGCAGCAGCATAATATACCCCCTTATTCCGCCCCCCGTTCTGTTAAGTCTACAATAATAGATCCCCAACCCTCCTACGCAACAGGGCCCCCATCAGCAGCACCTAATATATCCACTAATTCCGCCCCCCGTTCTGTTGAGGATGTTATTACGTTCGAGTTAGTGCGCGCCGCAGCCCCCACCCCCGCCTTGACTAGAAATCGGTATAGAGTCAGGGTCGACCCTAGAGTCATGTATAGCAATGGTATTGAGCGCGGGATACGCAGGGTAGTACAGCATATTATAGAGTTTGCTCTTCAGAATCGCGACGAGCGTGAAGTCAGGACGAGTCTGTCCTTTGGATTCGGGTCAGATGACGGTGATGTAGACGATTATTGGGTGATAGTACCGTTCAGACGTTTGGCTGCTGAAGATGTAGAATATATATTAGGGCGTATAATGCAAGCCGTCCAAAGTAGTATAGCCTTCAATATGGACAACTTCACGGTAAATATTGACCGTGTATTCCGTGTTGCGGGTCATAGTGCCATACCGTACACTCTTAACTTCAATTCTCCAACTATTTACCGAAGGCATATAAACGTCGATCGTGGTTGCGGCTTTATAGCAGTACTCTTAGCACGTATGTTTACTGTACAAAATACACGGACTCAAAAAATTTGGCTGCCTACGATCGTTGAGCGTGCCCGTAAACTAGCTGTAGACTGTGAACTTGAATTTGACTGTAATATGGGTCCTGAGAGCTGAGAAAGGTAGAACAGGAAATGAATGTGCGCATAGTTGTATTTGGTTTGGATGATCGCCGCCGGACTGTGTATGTTTTTAAAAGCTGTGTGAGAGATCGTACAAGGACCCCTACTTATTTTAGGATTGTCAGGGACAACGTATCCCCATCCGTAATATAAGGGGGCTTTACGCGAGTTATGACAAAAGTCGAAAATATGGGAGACATCATGATTTGTGTAAGGGGTGCCTCGAGTTTGCGGATGATATAGTGAGACATTGTAAAGAATGTCACATGGTATGTGAGCAGTGTAAAAGCACCAAATGTGAAAGCCGTGTAGTTGAGAAGAGAGACTGTGATGTGTGTAGACGCACATTTTTCAATAATAGCTGCTTTGATCTCCATAAATCAATTGGTACGTGCAGGAAAATGAGAATCTGTGAATGTGGTATGTTTCACACAATGGATAATTGGGGAAAATTTAAGCACAAGTGCGACGTAATTCACTGTCCTACATGCCAGGAGGAATATAAGGCGGATGGAGTAAAGCATGTGTGTTATATGAAAGATGCTAAGCCTAAAAATAACCCTTGTATAACTGTGTACTACGATATAGAAACATATACGAACGCTGAAACCAAAGAGGTAATTCCACATTTACTTGTGAGCCAGACCATCTGTGATGAGTGTATGGGTATCGAATGTGACGAGTGCCCCAAATGCGGTAAACGGACAAACGTTTTTAAAACGAATGTCAGCGATAGTCCTGTGAAACTATTTGTGTCCTATATTGTCAAGTTAGCCGACAAGTTCAAAAAAATGACTGTGTATATTCTCATAACGGGGCAAAGTTTGACACGCAGTTCCTTTATAAGAGTTGCTTGAACACGAATCCTCTGAGATATTTACAGGTGATCCATTGAAAAGAGGCAACAAATTAATACAGATGCAGATAAGAGGCAATGTACAATTTAAAGATAAAGATACTTTATTATTCACACCTTGTAAATTAGCAAAGCTACCCAAGGTGATGGGAGTAGCAGCTGAAGTTTCCAAAGGATACTTCCCATACACTTTCCTCACCAGCGAGACTTTAAACTACGTAGGCCCACCACCCCCCAAACATTATTTTGACTGCATGGATGAACGTGAAGACTTTGATCGATACTACGACAGTTTTAATGAAAGTAACCCTTATAATATAGCTGATGAATGTGAGCGTTATTGCGTGAATGATGTGCGCGTGCTTAGAGTATGTTTCCATGCCTTTAGAAGTATGTACATAGCCCGTTTCAAATGCGATCCACTGCAAGTCGCAACCACCATCGCATCATTATGTTTTACGGTGTTCAAGAATAACTTCATGCCTAAAGACACCTTAGCCATTATTCACCGAAACAACCCCCGCAGTTACGGACACAAGGCTATTTACTGGCTCATACACCTGCAGCAACAAACAGGTGTATACATAAAGCACGCCCGCAACACGGGTGAAGTACCCATTAAGATTAATGGACGTGTTTTTTGGGTTGATGGGTTAAGTGAAAACCATGTCACTGGTGTGAAGACTGTGTATTCCTTTAATGGATGCTGGTGGCATGGATGCCCCCGCCCTGAGTGCGGTATCGTCGGAGATATCCACGGTAGGTCTCCTGCCGGCTGTCTTGCAGGGACCCGCACCCGCGATCAACTTATAGGACCACAGTTCACTCACAAAGTCTTGTGGGAGCATGAATATGATGCACGGATGGAGACAGACGATGTATACCGTGAGGAAATAAAAACGATCAAGCGTTCAATGGTGCTGGACCCTCTCAAATGTGGTGATAGCTTGTTTGGAGGACGTACAAATCCATTCAGACTATACTTTCCACCTACGGTGGGCGTGAAGCTCCATTACTACGATTTCTGTTCTTTATACCCATACGTGATGAAGAGCCATCCGTACCCCGTGGGCGCTCCTGAGAAACTGGTGGGACCTAGCATACCCTCCATCAATGAATTTTCAAAAAATTTTAATGATCATTACTTTGGGCTCTCTTTCGTAGACGTACTCCCCCCACGCAATTTATGGATGCCGATCTTACCTGTCGTTATCGACGACAAGCTCATGTTTCCCCTGTGCGTGAAGTGCGCGGAAGAGGATAACGGCGAATGTAACCATATACCCCACCAGCGTAAGATCAGAGGCGTATATACAAGTCCTGAGCTGGCCCTAGCCGTACGCCATGGTTATAGAATACTGAAGATACACGAGGTGTGGAGGTTTCAGAAGCTCCCCAACCTTTTCACACCATATATAAACGCCTTTTTGAAGGATAAGGTTGAAGCATCAGGGTATCCGCGAGGAGTTGATACCGAAGATGAAAAGTCTGCCTATATTCAACGTTACCGCGACCGCGAAGGTATACAACTTGATCGTGTCCAAATTGTAAAGAATCCTGGCAAGCGCTTTAGTGCAAAATTGTGTCTAAACAGTCTATGGGGAAAATTTGCGCAGAATACCGGCAGAGGGAACATTCATTTGGCACAAAGTTATAGCGATGTCTGGGATTATGCCAATGCCCCCGATAAAGAGGTCATGGAGATCGTGAATGTAGGTAATACTTACGTAATAAAGTACAACAACACTGAATTTGCCACAGATACCTCAAGGGTTACAAACATACCTGTGGCGAGCTTCACAACAGCCTACGCCCGTAAAACTTTGGGGTCTATTGCATTCTCTTGGCGGAGAGTATTGTATGCCGATACAGATAGCGTGATATTCACAGAGAGGGAGGGTGATTACATGCCCGCTATTGGGGAGTTCCTCGGCGAGCTCACTGATGAGATCAAGGATGAGTATGGGGACGACGCATACGCCGACTCTTTTATCTCAACAGGACCTAAGACTTATGGGGTACGGGTCAGGGTAGGGGATGAAATGAAATATATCGTGAAGGCAAAGGGTATTACGCTCAACCATGCGAATCGGGAGGTTGTTAACTTTGAGTCGTTGAAGGATCTAGTATGTTTGCAACCTCACCAACTAATTGTAGGCACCCACAATTTTCGGGCGCAGAAGCTGGGAGGCGTGAAGGAACTTAGGGGTACAATGGTGTGCCGTAACACCTATAGGAAACGTTACCAGTTACCTGGCACCTATGATACCGTACCCTTTGGATACCAATGATGCTTCTAACTCACACGTCTTGTATATAATCGTATCTATTTGTAAATATATATATATATAACTTGAATATCCCGTTTATTAAATCGTATTTGTAAATATATATAACTTGAATATCTCGTTTATTAAATAAATCAAATAGCGTTTCACTTTCTCCTTTGTGTGTGTGTGTGTGTGTGTGTGTGTGTGTGTGTGTGTAGGTGAAAGTTCTAAGCTCCGCCCACTGCGTGAGTCATGCTACTCTCTGGGAGTCCCTGCGTGGTCAGTCGACTGCAGTAAGCCCGAGAGATCAGACGTGTACTCAGATCAGACGTATATTGAAATGGCTACCTTTAATATCGCTTGCACAACGTTTATGAAATGGTATTCAGTAAAGTGTGAGGATGTGGTGGATACCGAAAAACTTCCTATTCCCCCCTCCTATGCCTCTTTTAAAACCACATTGGATTGTGCGAAGTTCCAAGATGTACAAATACTCTACGGATGTTCTGGTGAGACTGTTGAAGGCTTTCGTTGCACAGACGATGTGCTGAAGTATGCTGCAGGGCTAAACTTTATAAAGTCTCACATACACCGTGAAGTAAAAGAAACAACGCGTGCAGAAGAGAAGCAGCAGGTATGGATAATGAGCCTTGTGGATGGGTGGTGTGACAAGCGGTATTACGTCATGCTACACCATGTCGAATACTCATACCCTACGTCTGAAAATGTGAATCTCGTGATCATGGACAATCTTAGGTGTTTTTATCACTATATTAACGTATATCATGATGAGGTTCATAGTGAGGTTGTGGCTAGTGCCATGCGTGAGTTTTTAACAGATTTTAGAGACGAGTATCGTTTGATGGGTAGAAAGGAAAAATATGAGCATATGTTCCTCTCAAATAGTGCGCCGGAGTGTGGAGATGATTAGCTCCTAGTTCTTATCCAAAGTGCGTAGGCTGGTAGTGATATTCTTGTACCGGTACAACAATTCGAGTCGTACGAACATGCCCATTCACGTGTCATCGAGTCAGCCGCCCGTCGAACCGTTCCTGCCTGTGCCTCACACGGCTCATAGTTATCTCAGAGCTTGAGCCGAGTGGACGTGCGCTCTTCGAATACGATGGAACTTCCTTTGAGCAGCATTCTCAACGCCTCGTACGATGTGTCCGTGACGAAATCGTTGCGCGTGTTCAGGCGTAATTCCGGTACCATTAGCTATGTACTGGAAACGGAATGTAGACCGACAAACAAACGGGTTTATTTAAGTATCGAGGAGATGAATAGAATCTTTGTGATAGTTGATAAGTGGTGTGAAGATCGTTATAAAATACCTGCTAACGTAGGTACAAGAAGAGAGCAGATTAGTGACGCGCCCTCATACGCCGTTGTATGTACGTTGTGTATAAATAACGATCGGCCGTGCATTGATATAAGGCTGATGTGGAAGAATGCTTCTGATAATAACGCTCTTATTCCTACGCGAAACCGTTTCATCCTCGACAGAATGTTTGAAATCGTCGGATTCCGTAAACTGAAACCTATATTAGACGCGCGCGTTACGGATATGTTTTATTTTGATACAGTACTTGAATACGCATACACTGCTCTGCTCGATGGGTTTACCGAGTGTAGGGCTGGTGAGAATGGTCTAGTGCTGGATGTTTATTTAAAAGTTTAGACTCTTTGAAATACCATGAACTTTGGTACAAAGCAATTGATCGGTACAAGGCTGAGCTCACCTACACCGTTCACCCTGAAGAACTATTTCTTTATATAACGCGCAGTTGCCGTAACGATTTAGAAGATTATTTCAATTGCCGTTATGTTGAGTGAAGAGTTCACGATTGAAAAGCTCGAGTCGGTAGAAATAAACCCTCGATTGGAAAAGCGTTCTTATAAACTTGTGTTTAATAATGTAGCTAACGATGAACTCTTTCTGCGTGCTTTTGATTGTATTCTAGACGTGTTTAAAGATGACTTACCAACCGGTTGTAAAGTGGGAACAAAAATAGTACTGAACGATATGAAAGCCATTCATATCGAATACAGGTTTCCCTATACTTTAAGCGGTGAAATATTATTAAGCCGCATATACTGCGTAATGCAGAGCAATAATGATGTAATTGTAAACTCGATTAAGACCGAGTTTAGTATTTTGAAAAAAAGTGAATTGTATATATATATATTTTGCTTGACATTTCCCGATTGTACGCATATTTCTATTGATTTGTGTTTATATATATATATATATATATATATATATATATATATATATATATATATATATATATATTTTGCTTGATATTTCTCCTGTACTGTTATGTACATATTTCTATTGATTTGTGTTTATATATATATATATATATATATATATATATATTATATATATTTTGCTTGATATTTCTCCTGTACTGTTATGTACATATTGAAGTGTATATGAAATGTATATTTTATTTTATATATCACCATAATTGTGTGTGTGTGTGTGTATATTTCTCCTGTACTGTTATGTACATATTTCTATTGAAGTGTATATGAAATGTATATTTTATTTTATATATATATCCATAATTGTGTGTATATATTTCTGTTATACGCATATTCCTCAAATGTATATTTATTTTCCATATATTTATAATAAAAAGAATGATGCAATGTTGTTTATTGTTATGCCTTCTACTGCCGGTATTCTAATAATGTATACAACAGGTATCTGGCAATATTTAAGCCTTCTAAGCCAACTGGCTGATTAGGAGTCTATAATAGTGTATACAATGGAATACATGGCGCTATCTGGCAACTCAGCCAACTGGCTGATTAGGCGTATATAATAATAATGTATGCAATAATACTGCTAAAAAGAGGTATCTGACAACCATTTACAGCCAACTGGCTGATTAGGAGTCTATAATAATGTATACAATGGTATCTGGCAACTCTGTCTTCGGAATACATGGCGCTATCTGGCAACTCAGCCAACTGGCTGATTAGGCGTATATAATAATAATGTATGCAATAATACTGCTAAAAAGAGATATCTGACAACCATTTACAGCCAACTGGCTGATTAGGAGTCTATAATAATAATGTATACAATGGTATCGCGGTATCTGGCAACTCAAGCCATTTACGCCAACTGGCTGATTAGGAGCCTATAAAACAACGCCAGCCCGGCTGGAAGTCTTAATGTGCACTTGATTCCTGCCAGGTGAACACCTCTCCTCCTTTCTCTCCTCCTCCTTTCTCTTGGGGGATAACGCCGCCTCCAAGTTTTCCCCCCACCCCCCTTTGCAACAACCGCCTTCCCCCCTTTGCAACAACCCCCACCCCCCTTTGCTATCCTACTAATAAATATTTAATAATATTATTATTTATGTATATTCATAAATATAACTCAGTAGTGTCATATTATAACATCTATTTAAATATTTAAAAATTCTTATTAATGTATCGATGTATCGAAGTATCGAAGTATCGATTTTTTTCGATACATTTAAGAAAATTGACCTTAGCGATACCGATAAATCGATACTTTTGTCAAGTAGCTAAAGCGATACCGATACCGATACAAAAGTATCGATCGATATGTATCGGCGATACATGTATCTAGATACTGCCCATCACTGCATACAGATTCTAATATTTTGACATAATTACTGCATTTACATTTTTTTTTAACATTTATTATTATTACCTTTACCCTAATTATTAAATTTATAATATTACCTTTATTATTACATCTGTTGCATTTATATTTATTTCCACATTTATTACTTCCATTATTACATTTACTAAAAGCGAGTACGGAAACAATCCAGAGACCTTTAAGAAATTCACACTTAGGTTCGAACACGTTCCCACGACTCCGTAAGGGATTTTTTGACCAAGAATCTCATTAAAGGGTCTAACTTATAAGTACCTTCGCACAAATTAAAATTATCTACTTTTTCTATACACACAGATTCTATTATTTTTCTTTTGACATAATTATTACATTTATAAAGTACCTTACTTGATTCCCAATGTAATAATTCCCAATGTAATACTGTAATTATGTCAAAAGAAAAATAATAGAATCTGTGTGTATAGAGAAAGTAGATAATTTTAATTTGTGCGAAGGTACTTATAAGTTAGACCCTTTAATGAGATTCTTGGTCAAAAAATCCCTTACGGAGTCGTGGGAACGTGTTCGAACCTAAGTGTGAATTTCTTAAAGGTCTCTGGATTGTTTCCTTACTCGCTTTTAGTAAATGTAATAATGGAAGTAATAAATGTGGAAATAAATATAAATGCAACAGATGTAATAATAAAGGTAATATTATAAATTTAATAATTAGGGTAAAGGTAATAATAATAAATGTTAAAAAAAATGTAAATGCAATAATAAATGCAGTAATTATGTCAAAATATTAGAATCTGTATGTATAGAACAAGAAGATAGTTTTAATTTGTGGAAATGTACTTATAAGCGAACCCTGTAATAAAATGCCCTTCCGGTGTCGGGAGAACGGTATCTAACCTAGGTGCGAATTTCTCAATGGTCTCTGGATTGTTTCCTAATCGCCTTTTTCATTCGTTTTTCGGTTTATAAGTTCTGTATAATAAACAACAATATAATAACCAATGTAATAATAAATTTATAATTTCTGTAATAAATAATTATGCAATATTAAATGTAATAAATTTAATAATAAATGTAATAATTATGTAAAAAAAATAAAAAATAATAGAATCTGTATGTTTAGAACAGGAAGATAGTTTTAAATTTGTGCGAATGTACTTAATGAAAATGCCCTTCCGGTGTCGGGAGAATGGGATCTAACCTAGGTGCGAATTTCTTAACGGTCGGTCCCTGGACTGTTTTTCCCTCTTGTTTTGGTTCATTCGTTTTTCTGTATCCACCCGAGGAGGATGCCAGTGGGCGTCGAAACTGTTGTGGAAATAAACTCTGTCTATTAGAGTGGGTTTTTATTTTCATATTTTGACCTTCACGTAGAAAAAAGTGAAGTTTTTTGCATTTATTGTTGGTGCTGTGTAAAATTAGGTGGTGTTTCTAAGGTGACAAATGGGGTAGGAAGTTGTCCGTACTTAAGTATAGTTAGGGGTAATGTCTATAGCTTCTAAATTGGTAATGTAAGAGAGTTAGGTATAGGCTGACCATATTTCCTTGAGACAAAAATGGGACATTGGGATGGCAAAAAAGGGACGGGGGTTATGTAATATTCTGTATTCATGAAAAAGTAAGCACATAAACATATTGAGCTTACAATTATTCTTCAGTGACAGAACCCATACAAAAACACATACAAAACGGTACTGTCCCGTTCAAAACGGTACGTATGGTCAGCCTAGTTAGGTAGGCTGTTTGTGGGACACATGAATCTAATGGTAGGCTCCCAAGGGAATATCTAATTCAACGCACCGGTAAGTGCCTTTGATTGTTTGCTAGAACCTAAGTAACCTAACTGGGGTGTCTACCCCACGCTATCACATTTGGCGACGAGGATGGGATTCAATTAAGCTCATGGGATTCGATTAAGCTCATGGGATTCGATTAAGCTCATTGGATTTAATTTGGCTTATTGGGTTCAAGTGGTTGTTTGGAAAATTGGATGTAGCCTAGAGGGTCGTCCGATTTGGTTTGTTTGTGTGGGTAAGCTACCGTACTATAGCGTAGGTCCCGCCGGCCTAACTCTAAAACTAATTCCTACTCAGCCCTAACTCTAAAACTAATTCCTACTCAGCCCTAACTCTAAAACTAATTCCTACTCAGCCCTAACTCTAAAACTAATTCCTACTCAGCCCTAACTCTAAAACTAATTCCTACTCAGCCCTAACTCTAAAACTAATTCCTACTCAGCCCTAACTCTAAAACTAATTCCTACTCAGCCCTAACTCTAAAACTAATTCCTACTCAGCCCTAACTCTAAAACTAATTCCTACTCAGCCCTAACTCTAAAACTAATTCCTACTCAGCCCTAACTCTAAAACTAATTCCTACTCAGCCCTAACTCTAAAACTAATTCCTACTCAGCCCTAACTCTAAAACTAATTCCTACTCAGCCCTAACTCTAAAACTAATTCCTACTCAGCCCTAACTCTAAAACTAATTCCTACTCAGCCCTAACTCTAAAACTAATTCCTACTCAGCCCTAACTCTAAAACTAATTCCTACTCAGCCCTAACTCTAAAACTAATTCCTACTCAGCCCTAACTCTAAAACTAATTCCTACTCAGCCCTAACTCTAAAACTAATTCCTACTCAGCCCTAACTCTAAAACTAATTCCTACTCAGCCCTAACTCTAAAACTAATTCCTACTCAGCCCTAACTCTAAAACTAATTCCTACTCAGCCCTAACTCTAAAACTAATTCCTACTCAGCCCTAACTCTAAAACTAATTCCTACTCAGCCCTAACTCTAAAACTAATTCCTACTCAGCCCTAACTCTAAAACTAATTCCTACTCAGCCCTAACTGGGGAGTAACTAGATCACATTTAAACAAAATCTAACCTACTTCACGTTATTTGGCCTAATTCGGTTTTGCTCTAGCATGTCGGTGATTGACCATATAAGCCCCTACGAAGACTCTGGGGAGGACTTCGAAGCTTATGCCACTAGGGTGAGGTTGTCTTTCGAGGCAAATTCCATTCCTGATGCTAAGAAAGTACCTAACTTTTTAACTATAATAGGCCCTAAAACGTTTGGTTTAGTTATGGACCTAGTTTCTCCTAAAGCACCGGAAACTTGCACCTATAATGAATTGATACAGGCCCTAACTGATCACTACAAACCCCGAGTAGTTCTCATCTATGAACGTTTCAAATTTTATTCGAGGCATCAGACGGGAAATGAAAGCATTGCAGAGTTTGTTGCAGGAATAAAAAGCCATAGCCGTACGTGTAAATTTGGGGACAAATTAGACGAAATGCTAAGAGATAGGTTTGTAATGGGTCTCAAAGAGGAGTCTACCCAGAGAGCCCTATTAGCCATACAGGACCTAACTTTTAGTCAGGCTGTAGAAATAGCTACGGCTAGAGAAGCAGCTGCTAAAGATGTTAGAGCTTTTGGCAATCACAGTAGTAAAGCCCAACACGTAAATAGCTTTAAATCTTCTAGGCCTGGCAGACCTAATGAGCCTACTAGACAGGCAAATAAAAGGTATGAGGCAAATACGACTAAGCCTACTAATTCTACTAAGCCTTCCAAGCCATGTACGGGGTGTGGAAAACACCATTGGAAGAAGGACTGCCCTTTTAAAGAAGCAGTTTGCCGAAACTGTAGTAAAATAGGCCACATAGCTAAAGTGTGTTTTTCAAAGAAAACGAAGGGTGAAAA
Source organism: Bathynomus jamesi (assembly GCA_023014485.1). Taxonomy (NCBI): domain Eukaryota; kingdom Metazoa; phylum Arthropoda; class Malacostraca; order Isopoda; family Cirolanidae; genus Bathynomus; species Bathynomus jamesi. The sequence continues at coordinate 108,180 of JAJOZX010006498.1, read as the reverse complement.
TTCTAATTTTAACATTTCTAATGTAAATCCTCAAAGGGGAAATACTTCGAACATTGGAGTGGAGTACCTATTTTATGAGCAGCAAAGTGGGAATAATACAGGCCCATATATTGTAGAGGTAGGCCTAAATGGAATTACAGTTCCTCTAGAACTAGATACAGGTGCTGCCCGAACTGTCATGTCCAAAACAGTTTTTGACAAAACTTTCAAATATACACTTAAACTACATGCAACTAAAACTACATTAAAAAAATATGGGGACATACAAATACCTATTTGTGGGGAAGCATCCGTCACAGTTACACTCAACCAGAAAACTTTGTCTCATCCCTTAACCCTTTTAGTGGTGGATGAGCAAGGGCCTACTCTACTAGGCCGTGATTGGATTGATGCTTTGAAAATGCCGATTGACAAAATCTTGCCAAAGGGTCAGGCAGATGTGCATACTCTCATATCCGTCTGACATAGACTCATTGTTAAGGGAGTTTTCTTCTGTTTTTGGGCCTGAAGTAGGCAACCTAAAAGGCCATCAGGTCTGTATAGAAGTAGATCCTAATGTAACTCCGAAATTTTGTAAGGCTCGTTCAATTGCGCATGCACTGCAGGAGAAGGTAAATTTAGAAATTGACAGGCTGCTCAAAGATAAAATTATTGAACCAGTGACACACACTAAGTGGGCTGCCCCAGTAGTTCCTGTACTAAAACCGGACAAGTCCGTGCGGTTATGTGGGGATTACCGTTTAACAGCAAATAGAGCCGTCCTTCTAGATTGCTATCCTACACCCAAGCCTGATGAATTATTTAGCTCCCTTGCTGGGGGTAAATATTTCACAAAACTCGATATGTCCCAAGCCTATGCTCAACTAAGTTTAGATGAAAACTCTAAAGAACTAACTATCATAAATACGCACCGAGGCCTATATAAGTACAATAGGCTATGCTATGGAATAGCATCGGCTCCGGGTATTTTTCAGATGACAATGGACCAAGTTCTAGATCACATTCCAGGATATTGAAAAATTTATTAAAAAATTTATTATTTTTTGAGAGAGATTATTTTTATTTAGGTGTAATATTAAGGTTAAGTTTATTTTAAATACACACAGTAATTATAGAAATAATAATGGCCCATTTAGACACTGTCAACATAGCTACAGACTTTTTCACTGTAGGCTGCAGTGGTTTTCAGGTTAAAATTTGGTCAGCAGCCAGATTACTAACTATGGTCAAGCTAAATTCATTAAAATTAATTTAGACTTACCAAAAATGAAGTTGCCAGTTGAACGTTACCCTTTCTGTTTCTAACTAATCCATAAGTTTCATTTAGTTTCCAGATTTGAATTTTATTTGTTAAGTTTTAAGTTACTATTTAACACACTGCTAAGTTATTTATTTGTAGGGACTATTTCCCAGACCTAGGTTTTGCAGGTTAAGTTAGGCTAGGGCTATATTGCCCTTAAGTTTTTGTTTTTAAAGGTTTAAGGTTTAAGGTTTTGAAGGTTTTACTCAAGTTAAGTTAAGGCTATATTGCCTTTAAGTTTTAATAGGGGCTATAACAGCCATTTAATTATTTAGTTAGGGCAGTTGTAGCCCGGTTCGAGTTTGTTCTAGGTACCTAGTTTTTTCTCTTACCTTAGTTATATTTTAATTAAATTACTTACACCTAGTTCTGATACGCCTCTATTTAGTTAAACAGGGTTTTTGTTTAATTGCAGTGGTTATTAATGAGGTTTAAAGGTTGTGAGGTTTAAAGGTTGACTTTAAGTTGCCCGGTTAGTTGGGGAACCAATGAGACTTTTTTTTTTTAGAAAAAACTAGCCCGCTTCATTCAGCAGTCAAAATTTTTCAAGAATGGACAAAGAGCTCCGTTTTTCTTTGTCTCAGAAACTTTTTTCTTTCTTCTTTTTGTTAATTAGGGAAACACAACTTCACTAGTTGGTTAGAAACGAGGGTTGTTATTTTTATTCTATATTTATTTTGTTTATATTTTATTTGGAAATATATGCAGTTATTTCTAACCACTTTTTTTAACATTCCCCCACAAGGGGAAAAAATTTACTCAGAATTATATTCTTGGAAATTTTTTTATTTTTTATTTTTGATGAATGAAAATGACATGCTCTACAGAAAAGTTCCTTTTAGGTGAAATATGAAAATGAAAGCGTCTTTTCTGTGGAACGTTAGTCCTAAGTTATAGCTATTTACAATTATTTACAATTTTCAATTTGTGGTCTTCACAAAGATCCACTCTGTATTTTCCTTTGCAGTTCTTCCCGAAATCTAACTGCAGCTTGTCTTTGTGGTCGGGGTTGAGTAGCGGCAGTAGTAGTGTCAGGAGAATCTACAGTTCCTGATTCTGTGGAAGAATTTTCCAGTTCTTCCAGGTCAATATTCGGTTTATCAGTTATTTCAAGTGGGTATAACCGATATATGTCTTCTGGAGAGATGACCATTGTGTTTTTACAGTTACATGCCTGATTATGCCATCTTCATCTGGGTGTAATGTTTCAATTACAGCAATCTTCCAGAAGTATTTGGGATTCATAGAATTTTCATCTAAGAGGCACAGTTCTCCTACTTTAGGTTCTTTACTTACTGGTTGTTTGTGTTGTTGTATTCTTTTCTCTCAAACTACTCAATATTCATATCGCCATCTTTTTTTGATTTCTTTAGATTGTTTAACTCCCTTATGAAAGTAATCCAGTATTTTCTTTCTTTCTTTGTCCTCTGTTGCTGTCATATAATCAGCATCCACCTGATCACCTTCATTAACAGCTTCTTGGGTATCATTAGTGGTTAAAAAGTTGAATTTGGTATTGTCATACCCAAAAAGCAACTTGAAAGGAGTTAGTAGGTCAGAGGAGGGATCTTCATTTGAGTTAACATAAGTGAGTGGTCTTGAATTAATTGTATTCATTATTTCAAGAACAATTGTTTTTAGTTCAGTTAAAGGGATTTTTCTTCCTTTTAGGGAGGTATAGAGGGCTCTTTTGATTAAACCCACCATTCTTTCAGCTATTCCTAAGGTTCTGGGTGAATAGGCTGCTGTAAATTTCCACTGGATACCATGATCAGAGAGGTACTGAGACACAAGAACATTTTGGAACCAATGCTTAAGGTAATCTTCGGATCTTTTGAAGGTGGATTGATTGTCTGAAATCAAAACCTTTGGAAGGGAGTAGTTTAAGGACAAATGGTAGAGTTCTCTTAAAAAGGTTTTAGCAGAAAGGTCAGTGCAGATGTGAAGACTGGTGAATCTGGTGGCACAACAAGTGAACAATAATAAGTAGACTTTCATGAATTGGTTATTCTCATCCTGGACAGAAATTGGACCAGCATAGTCAAGGGCAGTTTTTCAAAGGGTTTTTCATAGCTTAAACGTTCCGTTACTAATGGTCCAGTAGTAGACACTTCATAAGCCATGGCAAAGTATTTTTGGCAAAACAGACTGCGAAAAATGCTCTGTATGAATTGGTCCACAATTAACCCACCCCTTATATCTCCAGTCTAACTATAGAGTAGATCAAGTCTAGCCTAGAGGGGTCAGCCTAGAGATTCCGGAAATGGTCCAGAGCGGGCAGATAAATTGAGGTCCACAGTAGGATTCCTCACAAGAATTAGGTTAGGGCAATCTACCTTCACCTTTGTTAAGCTATGAGTTGATGCTGGGTCTTAGGCCACAATGTAGGCCTAACTTGTCTGACCCAGCTTAATTTAATGCTTATAACTTACTGGTGTAAAAACTCAATTAGTCACTTACTTTTTGTTATCGGAGTGTCTCCCTTCTCCGGTTATGTTTTCGAGAGCGCACTTTGCTGGTACGTCCCTCTCGCCCCGTTCTTCGTTTTCGTTCTCCCTTTTTCTCCTTTTGTTCTCCTCTTCGCGGGGCTTCTCGTACCAGCGTTGTCTTGGTTTATTCCTCGGTTGGTTGAGCGGTAATGTATCCTTATTACCGAGCACGCTCCTCCCACACAGTATATAAATACTAGTGTGGAGAATAACTCTGGTGAGCAACCAATTGGTTTCATCCACCCAGTTATTGACATAAAAGGAATTTAATGATTGTTAGATTAACTACCTACCTACTCAGTGAACCATTTTCGTTACCTCCCAACTACCCACTCATCAGTTTTCCATATACTGGGGGCCCCGGGAGATAAAAATTTTGGTGTCATTGTCACCAATTTTTGTCTGAGTGTAGACTAGCTAACTATTTAACTGTAAATGCCTGTTAATCTGATTAACAGTGCCTATCCTCACCTTCTCATGGAGAAGGTGTAGCATTTAATTAGAAGAGAAAATATACATCCATAGGATGAAACTGTCTATGGTCTTTACCATAAGAAAAGAAAAATGAAAGTTAGAAGATAAAATTACAATTCCCCAGCATCTATTTTTTGTTGTAAAAATAGTCGCGCTTTTAATGCTGTTTGTCGCTGAGGTCTTGTGTCTGTCAATGTTGTAGTAGGATGCGTTACCACTCCTACTGTCAAAGGAATAGTTACTGGAAGTTCAGTGTCTCCAGTTGTTACTGTCAGTGGAGAAGGTTCTCCAAAGTCCATTGTTTTGGGTCCAGACTCTAAAGGGTACAAAAGAGAAATGTCTCTTGTTGTGTCACCCGTTGAAGTCCTTAATTTGACCACTCTTGTTACCCCGTCTGCCCCTGGTCTGAGTTCTGAAACTCTAGCCAGAGGCCAGTATTGTCTTGGAGTACTGTCATGTATGAGAACAAGGTCCCCTACCTTAATTGTGTCAGACCAATCCTTCTTAGTCATTTGTTTATGTCTCTCCCTTAGACCCATCAAGTACTCAGTTTTCCACTGTTTAATGAAATGAGCTTTAACTCTAGTTAAATGTTGTAACTTAGTCTGGAGCTCATCATGTCGTTGAGTCCAGTTTGGGTCTTCTGAAGAGTCTATATTGTAGTCCGGCAGGAGACTAACTTGTTCTCCCCGAATCAAATGATTTGGAGTTAATGGTTCTGGGTCATTAATGTTGTCACTCACATAAGTGAGTGGCCTATTGTTAATGATGTTCTCAATCTCAGCCAGGAGAGTGAGTAACCCAAATAAGTGTATCTGTTTTTTGCCAATTGCTTTCTTCAAGCAATTCTTTACTGTTTGTATATTCCTCTCCCAGATAGAACCATACCAAGGAGAGGCAACTGGAATATACTTCCACTTTATGTTTTGATTTTGTATATATAATTGTGTGATTTCATTGCTTAACAAGTCGTGGATGACTTGTTCACCAGCTTTGAAATATGTAGCATTGTCAGTCCAAACTGTCTTGGGTACTGAATGTCGTGCACAGAATCTCTTAAAGACAGCAACAAAAGATTCTGCTGTTAGGTCCTCCACAACATCCAAATAAACAGCTCGTGAGGCTGCACATGTAAACAGTACAATGTACATTTTTTGTTCAGTGTCACCCACCCCTACAGTCAATGCTCCTGTATAGTCAATGCCTACAGTCTCAAAGGGTCTGTTGAGAGTAACTCTCTCCTCTGGCAAAGCAGGAGGATTTGGTTTCCTATAGGGCCTAGCATGAATACGCCTACATGTGACACACTCACTCAGGACTGTTTTAACAGTGATCCTTCCCTTGGGTATCCAATAAGTTTTTCTTAATGTAGTTAGTGTCTGTGGTACCCCCATATGATATACATCATTGTGTATTTTTCTGATGATTAATGTTGTCAAATAGCTAAATCTAGGTAAAAGGATTGGATTTTTGCTTTTGTATGACAGTTTTGATTTGTCTAATCTCCCTTTACACCTTAGAAGGCCTTCCTCATCTCTGAACAAGTTTAGATCCACAACTACTGATGGTACAGGTTCTTTTGTTTGTTTCCCATTTGTTAAGAATTCTAACTCTTTATTGTACTCTTTTTGTTGGGCCTGGCCTATCCAATATTGGGTTGCAACTTCTGTATAATTATGATTGTTTTTATTTAGCTGTTTGTTAATTGTAGCTAAACAGTTGTGAGCAAACCTCAAACAGTAGGCTGTCACCCTGACAAGTTTGTTGAAATCAGAATACTTTCATAATTAGTGATTGGTTCAACCTTTTCATTTGAAAAGATTAAATTTAATGTCAAGTTAACTTGTTCCACAGGCCATTGGTCTGTATCACAGAGCCACTTTGGTCCCATAAACCAAGTTTTGTTTGACTTCAACAACTTGTAGGATAAACCTCTGGTCAGAAAGTCTGCTGGATTCTGTTTAGTTGGAACATAGTGAAAGTTTACTTGTAGGCTTTCATTAGCGTCAGCTATTTCTTTTAGCCTATTTCTTACAAAGATATTCTTACTATTAATGCTATCATTCCGTATCCAGGCAAGACAAATCTGACTGTCAAGCCAGACGTGGATATTAGTTATGAACACATCATAGTAAGCATCCTTAAGCAATGAAATGGTTTTAATGGCTAATGTAGCAGCCAATAGTTCCAATTGAGGTATGGTTCGGGTAGGTTTGAGAGGTGCAACTTTCCCTTTTGCATAAATTAGATGACTTTCTGTAGGGCTTACAAGATACGCACAGCACCCATAAGCTTGTGTGCTTGCATCAGCAAACACATGAAGCCTCTGGGGCTTATCCCTAAACCCACAGCACCTTTGAATTTTAATGTTCTGCACTTTTGTTAAATCAGTAGCTAACTTCTTCCAAGATTTTTGATTTTCATTTGTTATTGGATCATCCCACCCAACATTTGTCCTCCAAATTTCTTGGAGGAGAATCTTTGATTTTATTGTTGAAGGCAGGAATAGACCCATAGGATCAAAAATTTTGGAAGCCTCTGATAATATTTGTCTTTTAGTATTTGCTTCCTCATCAAGTTTAAAACCTTTAGTACAGATTGAATCATGACTGTTAGAAGTTGCATCCAAATACCAGTTCATACCTAAAGTTTTAACTCTGTCTGATGGCTCAGTAAGACCATTATTATCTTTTAAAATCTTTTTGTTTAAATCCTCATTATTTGAAATCCACTCTCTAAGTTCAAAGTTACCTTGTTGCATAATGTTTTGAGAGTGTTCATAGACTTCAGATAATTCAGATTTTGTTGTCGTTGAGCCTATTAGATTGTCTACGTAAAAATGTTCCTTAAGGAAGTTCAATGTTAGAGAGTTATTAAACTGGTTTAAATGATGTTTAATTGTCAATGCTAATAGGCTAGGTGAGCAATTGGCTCCAAACAACACAACATTAAATCTATAGGTTATGAACCCTTTATTCAAATCAAATGGATCCTTGAACCATAAGAACCTAAGTTGGTTCTTATCATATTCATTTTTAAGATTTATTCTCAAAAATGCCTTCGAAATGTCACTTTGTACAGCATATTTGTCTAACCTGAACCTCAGTAAGATCTTCACAAGGTCAGAAATGAGATTAGGACCCTCAATCAAGCAATCATTCAAACTGTGTTTATCACTGTCTTTGAGGCTACAGTTATATACTACTCTAGTTTTGTTGTTGGGGCATCTTGTCGATAAACCCCCCTGTGGGTTAAATAATGACAACCATCTTTTTTAAAAGGGTTATTTGTTACTTCTTCAATGAAGCCTTTCTGTAGCTGTTCTTTGAAGACATCATTATATATTACATTATTTCTTGTTGAGTTTTTTCATTACTTTATATAAATGTCCTTTAGCTACTTTGAGATTATCTCTTAAAGTTGGACAATTTATTTTCCAAGGTAACTCAAAAATAACTATTGTCTTTGCACTGAATGGTGTCTTCAAATCTTTCTACCATTAACTGATCTTCTGAAGTTTGATTTGTGTCATATATACCCACAGATTCTAGCAACCATAAAGTTTGAATTGCCTCATCCAAAGTTTCATTTGATAATGATGAATTAATGTTCTCAGTTGAGATAATATTATTCAAAGTGTTGCTATTCTTACAGGTGTTATGTAGGACTGAGTTGAGGCACATAGTATTTGTTGGTCATGAACTGTTTTGGTTTAGGTCTAGGTTGTAGTCTGATAGGTCACCCAAAGGGGCTATCCCTGATGGAGTCTGAATAGCTATACCATTACCTATCTCTACTATGCCCTTATGAATAAGATTAATATAATCTGCCCCTATTAGCATTTCAATGTTAGCTACTGTGTTGTTAGTGATATGTCTATCAGCTATTTTGTAGTGTTTTCCCAAATGATTTATGGTTTGTTCTAGTTTGGGTATAACCAGTTTGTTTTGTCCTACTTTAGAAATAATAACTGCTTCAATTTTCTTGAATTTACTTCCTAAATGTAGTTCCAGGTCAATTGTCTTATAGCTATTTTTGTCCGAGTTATCCTTAACAAAGGATGCAATATTGAGTTTTGTTCATTCGGGTTTGGTGTCAAACCCAATTTATTAACTACATTTTTTGAAACAAATGTTTGTTGAGAACAACAGTCTATAAGACATCTCACTGGAGTGGTACTACCCTCACTATTCACTAAGTCCAAAGTAATAGTTGGTAAAAGAATCTGTGTTTCTTGTTACATTGTTTGAACAAGCAGAATGTCCCATGAAAGTGGCATTTTCTTGATTACCTTTGTTTGGGGGAGGTATCTTTTGAGTTTGAGTACTATTGTTTGGACACTTTGGTGAATCACACATTGATGAGACATGTCGTAAACTTTTACAAAACTTACACTTGAATCTTAACCTAGATTTACAGTCTTTCTTATAATGTCCCTGGCCAGTACACTTTTTACACAGGTTCAACTGTTCACATCTTTTAACCCTTTGGTTAAAATCTGAATATTTGTCACACCCAGTACTACTGTGTTCATTACTTGCACAAAATTTGCAATATGGTGTATAAGTTTAGGCAGCAGTTACATTAAAGTTCTGTAATGTAGGTGTTCGTGTTTTATAGTTGGTCACATTTGATTCTACAGTATCAAGTTTTGTCTGTTTGGCTGTAGCTAGTTGGTCTCTGGGAACAGTCTTTGGTTTATCCAGTCTGGGTCTTATTTTGTATTGTTTGGTCTCTGGCCAAGGGAGGCCATAAGACCCTTGTAATAGTTTTCCTTATGGCCAAGGTAGGCCATAAGACCCTTGTAATAGTTTTCCCTATGGCCAAGGTAGGCCATAAGACAATGTTTAGCCCATGGCCAAGGTAGGCCATAAGACATTTAATGTTTGGCCCATGGCCACAATAAGCCACAAGACCAAGGTTCAATTGTTTTGGCCCATGGCTGAGGTAGGCCATAAGACCTTTATTGTTTGGCCCATGGCCAAGGTAGGCCACAAGACCAAGGCTCATTGTTTGGCCCATGGCCAAGGTAGGCCACAAGACCAAGGCTCATTGTTTGGCCCATGGCCAAGGTAGGCCACAAGACCAAGGCTCATTGTTTGGCCCATGGCCAAGGTAGGCCACAAGACCAAGGCTCATTGTTTGGCCCATGGCCAAGATAGGCCATAAGACCCTCATTGAGTAACCCATGCAATCCTTGCTTATGTTCAGATAGGTTGAGTGTATTTGTGGCACATGTAAAGAGTACAGTGTATATATACATATATATACACACAGATTGCAAGGAATGCATGTGCCTGTTGAAAAAATCTGTTGAGTGATTCTTCCTTAAAAGAAGAATTGGATGCTTGGAGTTGTATGCATTTTAAATGCTTGTTCACTAATGTTGTTTAACTGGGGATCGTAATGAAATATAGGACAAGAAGAAATTACCAGAGAAGAGAGAGCACAGACAAAACAGTCAAGTTTAAATTTGGTTTAATCCCCCCCAAGTACTTATGTCACTCAGGTCTAAGCTTATAAGAGAATGAGACTCCTTTAATGTAAATGTTTCCTAGTTAGGCCCTAGGTTGTAGACCTAATTAGGCTTGCTCAGGTTAGGCTTAGGCTAGACTAGCCTAATTCTGCAATTTTTGTTAAGTAAGGTTAAGGTTTGTAAATTCCCCACACACGGACCACCAATGCGAAAAATGCTCTGTATGAATTGGTCCACAATTAACCCACCCCTTATATCTCCAGTCTAACTATAGAGTAGATCAAGTCTAGCCTAGAGGGGTCAGCCTAGAGATTCCGGAAATGGTCCAGAGCGGGCAGATAAATTGAGGTCCACAGTAGGATTCCTCACAAGAATTAGGTTAGGGCAATCTACCTTCACCTTTGTTAAGCTATGAGTTGATGCTGGGTCTTAGGCCACAATGTAGGCCTAACTTGTCTGACCCAGCTTAATTTAATTAACTTTGGTGTAAAAACTCAATTAGTCACTTACTTTTTGTTATCGGAGTGTCTCCCTTCTCCGGTTATGTTTTCGAGAGCGCACTTTGCTGGTACGTCCTCTCGCCCCGTTCTTCGTTTTCGTTCTCCCTTTGTTCTCCTTTTGTTCTCCTCTTCGCGGGGCTTCTTGTACCAGCGTTGTCTTGGTTTATTCCTCGGTTCGTTGAGCGGTAATGTATCCTTATTACCGAGCACGCTCCTCCCACACAGTATATAAATACTAGTGTGGAGAATAACTCTGGTGAGCAACCAATTGGTTTCATCCACCCAGTTATTGACATAAAAGGAATTTAATGATTGTTAGATTAACTACCTACCTACTCAGTGAACCATTTCCGTTACCTCCCAACTACCCACTCATCAGTTTTCCATACAGACATTGTTTCAGAACCTTTTTAACTACTTGCCTTATTTTGGGGATCCAGAATTCCTGTCTGAGGAAATTGCATGTGGTAGCTAAGGTTGCATGACTGGCTTTTGCATGACATTCAATTATGATTAACATTGTTAAATGAGAATTTTCAGGCAGTAGTACAGGATGCCTAGCAGAATAGTTAAGGTTGGTTGCATATTTATATCTCCCCATTGTTCTGACTAACCCTTCTTTGTCAATGAAGAGTTTTAGATTCTTTTGCATCTTTGTTAGGTCCTCAACTTTTTCTCCTTTATTTAGTTTGTTGATTATTTCTTTTTCTTTTGAGAAATGTTGTTGCTGGACTAATTTTATCCAGTAATTTGTGGCTTTAGTTTTGTAAGCTGTATGATTTTTCTCCAAAACAGCAATTTGTTCTTCCATTGTTAGGTTACATTTGGGGTTATATTTGTGAGTGCAGAAGTACTTTAAGTTTTCTATGAACCGTAGAACATAGGCAGTGATTCTGACCAGTTTTTTCCTGTTAGAGAATTTTTCCATGTTTAACAAGGGAGTTTTTTCACTTATTTCTTTACAAGTTGTTTGAGACACATTTATTGTTGTCTGTAAGGTTTCTTGGTGGGGGTTAAAAATTAAGTTGGTTGGCCATTCAATTTCATTTCTCAAAAATGTGGGACCATGTTGGTAAAAGGGAAGAAGTTTTTGAAATTTCTTGAAAGATATTGTTCTGGTGAGTAGGTCTGCTGGGTTGTTTTCTCCTGCTGCATGTCTGAATTCCAGGTGATGGTTTAAGTTTCTTGTTGCTTCCTGAATGTCTTTCACTCTGTTTTTTACAAAGATGGATTTCATTTTTAGAGATTTTTGAGCAATCCAATTTAAAGCCACCTGTGAGTCTGTCCAAATTATTGTTTTGAAGAACTTTTGGTTTCCTGAGTTTTTTTTAAGGTATTCTAGGACTTTGGTTCCTAGGCAGATTGCCATTAATTCCAAGTTACATATGGTCCAATTTTTTGATTTGGGGTTGACTCTGGATTTAGCGTAAATTAATTCAGATTTTCCATTTCCAACTAGATAGCAACTTACTGCATACCCTTCTTGGCTGGCATCACAAAAGATGTGGAGTTGAAGATTTTCCATGAGAGGTTTGGAATTTTCAAAAGCTTGTCTAGGAAAATTCAGAAATTCCACTTTGTTTATTTCTTTGCAAAGTTTTTTCCATTCACCCAGCATTTCAGGTTCTAGATATTCATCCCAATCTTTTTTGGTAGATACTACCTTCTGCATGAAGAGTTTTAATTTAAACACTAAGGGTGCAACAAATCCAATTGGATCAAACAATGATTGCACAGAACTTAGTATTTCTCTTTTAGTTTTGGCTTCTGAGTTCAAGTTTACAGTTTTTAGATGGAGTGCATCAGCATTTGTGTTCCAACCATATCCTAATAGTTTTATGTTTTCTTTATCTTCTGAGGAGGCTATGTCATGTTTTTCAAATAGTCCTTGAAGTTCTGAGTGATTGGAGGCCCATTCATATAGCTTCAAATTATAATCAATTAAGGTGTTTACACTATAATTGTAAAGGTCTTTGAGTTCTGAGAGATTGTTGGCATTAATTAAAGCATTGTCCATGTAAAAGCGGTTAGCTAGGTAGTCTGCCACTTGGTTTTGTTGTTCATTAAAAATGTGTTGGAGAGATTGTTGTAGTAAAAATGGACTGCTTTTGTTGCCAAAGGTAACTCTCTTATATTTATAGCAGATCAGGTTGTCGTCATTTGGAGCCAATTGAGTATCTTTTAACCACATAATTTTGTGGGTATTGTAGTCAAATTCTGTTTGATATTTAAGTTGTAAATATGCTTTTTGAATGTCTCCAATCATCAAATATTTACCATGCCTTAATTTAATGCACAATTTTGCTAAATGAGGTAGGAGTGAAGGGCAGTCCTCAGTAGCATCATTTACTGTTATTTCTTCTGGTTTGCTTTTACCCGAGGGATCTACTACAATCCTAACTTTAGTTGTTTGTACCCCAGGGCGAACTACGGGAAAATGAGGTAAAAAATTTCCTGCTTGTCTTAAGTGTTCTGTTAGAGCTACTTCTTCTATTATTCCTTCCTGGAATTGTTGTTCAAGGATGTCTGAATAAGGTTGCATTAAGTTATCTTTTTTTAATTTTTTGCAAGTGGACTTTAACCTGCTAATAGCATAGTTAAAGTTTGGTGAAATTTTATCTTTTTGGTCATTCCATGGTACCTTAACAGACAATCTTTCATCTTCTATTTTAACTTCCTTTTCAAAGTTTGCAATCAGATCTTTTTCTTTGTTTGAAAATGGTTCATCCCTAGAAATACCCAAGTTTACTAGTTTGCTAAATTGTGCAATCTGTTCAATTTTTTCTAGATCTTCATTAGAAGTTGTACTAGTAAGTAGAGGGTTGGTAATACAGAAGTTGATCTGATCTCTTATTGGTTCTTTTTCTTTTTCAGGGTAGTAATCTGAAGGGAAACCCAATAAAAGTATTCCATAGGGAGATTTATAACAAGAGGCAGTATGAATCTGATGAGTGCTGAGGGCAAAAAGTTTGTGGGTTGCAGCCCTAAATTTAACATGAAGTCAGCCACTTCATCAGCTTCAAAGTGATCTGCAAGCTGATAATTCACTAGGCAACAAATTTCAACTTTTTGTTTGTTACAGACACGTGAACTACTGATTCCTGCTAAAGCGGTGATGCTGATTTCAGATCTGATATCAAAATTTCTCTATCACGTCCAGATTTTGTGTAACCGAAAACCCCTATTTTTCATTTTTTTTCTCACCCGCTTCTATTACGAAAGCCGTCTAAGCTACTTTTCCGTGCCACGTTTTATGTTAAGCATACTTAAATAATTAGTGAACAGGGATGTCTTTCCTCCTTTATTCTGGCTTAAGACAGACAGCGGAATTCCGCTGGCGGAGTTACCACCCCTGCGCCCAACCATCCACCCAAAGCGCCTTAGTATTTTGTTGTTACTACTGAAAGGCAAATTCCTGTTCTTAAGTGAAACTTTGGTGTGTCCTCTTCCTTTGTCGCTTGTAGGATGACGAGCTCTCCTTCTGCAGGAACCAACAATAATTTCCCATCATATTTGGGTTGAAATTACCTTGGTATCTGTTTTCCATAACTGAGATCTGTTGGTGGAAGCGCTCACCATGCTCGTCACTTACAGCCCCAAGGTTGGCCGGGAAGAAGTCAAGATGAGAATGTAAAAAATGAATTTTCAAAGACATTCTGCATCCCATTATTTCATAAGATTTAAGCATGTTTTCTACGAGTTTACGGTGGTTTTCAGCTTTGTGGTTTCCAAGAAAATTTTTGACAACTTCAACGAAAGATGTCCATGCTCCTAGTTCATTCTCATTTAGGTTAGATGGAAACGATGAGTCGTGGATGACACTGCGGATCTGTGGTCCAGTGAAAACTCCAGCTTCTAGCTTAGCATCTGTCAATATTCCTTTGAATTTATCCTTTAAATATTGGAAACCACTACCTTGATGATCCATACCCTTCACGAAATTTTTCATAAGGCCAAGTTTAATGTGAAGTGGTGGAAGATGTACTTTCTGAGGGTCAATAAGTGCTGGGTGTTTCACATTGTATTTACCAACAACATGTTCAGTTCTAGATGGCCAATCATGTTTTTTGTAGTGGTTCTTGTCATCTCTGCTGTTCCATAGACACAAAAAGCACATATGCTTTGTGTAGCCCAACTGTAACCCAAGAAGTAATGATACAACTTTAAGGTCGCCACAAATATTCCATGTGTGGTCCTTATATTTGATGAGTCTTAGCAGCAGTTTCATCGATTCATAAGTCTCATTAAGGCCAGTGGCATGTGCTACAGGTATTGAAGGTTTTTCATTGCCGTTGTGCAGTAATACAGCTTTAAGGCTAGCTTTACTAGAGTCAATGAACAGTCTCCATTCTTTTGGATCATAGCGACAGCCAATCCCTTGCATCAGACCACTGATATCGTGGCAGAAACAAACGTTTTCTTCCTGTAAGTAAAATGATGAAAACTGCAAATGGCGATGGCGGAAATGGGAAACTTTGGTGTTTGGTTGGAGAAGATTAAATTCTTGAAGTCTTGAACCAAGCAACTCTGCCTTTTCTTTTGGTAATTCCAAATCGCGCACTAAGTCATTTAACTCCGCTTGACTTAACAAATGTGGGGAAATATTTGCATCTGGAACATATATGCCATCTTTCCCTGTTTCTATATCACTAGCAGAATCTTCAGATGAACTGCTGTCTGTTATCGTTGCTGGTGGAACTGGTGGTGGATTTGTTTCATCATGTGGTACTGGTTTCATTGCTGATTCGCAGTTTGGGTACGTGATCTTTGATTTGTTTTTCTTTGTGAAACCAGCAATCTTTGTCAAACAAAAATAACAATCATTGAAGTGATTTTTCGGCTCACGCCAAACCATGGGGACTGAGAACGGCATAGCTTTTCTTTTACCATTCATCCAAGCTATTAACATTGCATTGCACTGTGCACAGCAAATATGTGGTGCCCAGTCCCTCTGTTGGTCTCCTAACTTACAGTCAAAATAACACTTGTAGGCAAGTTTAATCTTTGTTGTTATGTTTCTACGTTGTGGCTTAGGTGTATATTGTCCACAGACAAAGCAGAAGTTGTCTGGGTGATTTACACAAGCACGTCTATTTGATGCCATTTTGAATTACCATACAATATCTGAAAAAACGTAGAAAGTAATTATTACGATGTGCAAAATAAAAAAAATACACACCGTAGTACAAAACAAATGCTATAAAAACACACAAGTCACCACAACCTGTCACTTGCTCATCAGCAGAGAGCTTCAACAACCGTTCTGCTTGACTGTCACGTAGCGACTGACCGTTGGGCCGTTGCCCGTTACTATGCTCTTGACTCAGTGTTGCCAACTCGGGATAAATTTTATTTATCAAAATTGTTCGAATTTGTATATAGTTGGCAAAAAAAATTGCTTTAACCTTGAAAAGCAAGTTTCATATTACTGGCATTAAGCCGATTAAAACCAAAATCTGGACGTGGTAGAAAATTTTACTAAAAGTGATTTGCATTTTACACAAAATCTAGACGTGATAGAAAAAATCTAATTATAGATTTGAAATCAGCATACCGAAATTAGCTAGGAGCACCTATTTGGTCTTCTGTAACAAAATCTTTGTTGCCTAGTGTAATTTAAGGATTTTAAATAAGTTTGAAGTTTCAGTAATCCCTGAACTTCATATTTAATATTAATATCATCAATTATGATGGCTTCTATTTCTTGGTAGTTTCCAGGGTTTCTAGAATCCTCCAATTTAATTATAGCTACTTCATAATTTGGTTGTTTCTTGTTGGCTATAAATCCTGTTATGGTTATGGATTCATCGTAGTGTTTAGTTGGAAGATTCAATTTTTTCACAAGTTCATTGGTAATGTAGCTGGAATTAATGCCACTTCTTGATCAGTGTTTTTTAAACTTAATAAGTTAGTAACTTGTTTCCCTTGTTTTGAGTTTTCTTTTTGGATAGCTACTTCAGTACTGGTTTTGGTTTTCTTATCTTCCTCTGGTTTTCCTTTTTGTTTGGTACAAAGGAAGGATAAATGGTTAGAAAACCTACAAAATGAACAGGGTTGGAAAGAAATGGGGCATTCTTTGGCTTGGTGTTTAGATGAGGTGCATTTAGTACAGTAATTTAATTTAGCAAGTTTTTTCAGTTTATCCCAACTTTCAGGGAAAGAATCACATTTTGAGATTCTGTGAGAGTTTTTCTTACACAATTTGCAGTAAAGTTCTCTCTAGTCAGTATGTTGAGCTCTTCTTGAGGATTGTCTTTGGGTGGAAACTGCCAGAGTAGCTGTAGTTTGGCCAGAATACCATGGTTTTCTGGCTGGTTCTGGAGAGAAGTTTCTTTTTTGTTTAGGTATTAAAGGTGGTTAATTCACTTTGACTTAGATCAAAATTAACATTAGCTATAGTCCAGGCAATTTGTAGTTAGACCTGGGCAAAATTGCTTCAGAAGCTTTCTAAACTGTTTCCAGCTCAGGAACCATTGCCGAATAACATATCCAAAATCCGACAAAATTGGACCCCGGGAACACCCCCAAAAATGAAATTCAAAATGGCGGACTGGATGTTTCCTACGAAAAAAAAAAATATATAATTTACGCTTTTATTTATAGAGATACATTTGATGCTTTTTCTTTCAGTTGTAATGTTTTAAATAATTCAACAATATACAACACAACCAGTTATTACGCAAATATAATGTTATATAGCTTTTTACAGATTTTTATAATCAATAATACAACAATTATTTTTTTCCCAGTTTCAAGTTATGTTCATTACAGAAGAAGTGATACCTGGTCACAAACATACAGAAATTAATCCTCTTCATCACTATCATCGGATAGATTACCGGTACTTGGGTTGTTATCGCAACCACTGATTTGGCACTCGCCACAAGCGGCTGAACAGGGCATTCCATTACGCTTGCATCCACATCTTGAAGTAGCACATTTCGTCTTGCAGGAGCAGCGGATCATGTTGAGTAGATAATTTGGGGCTGGTGGCTTGTCGCAGGCTGTAGGGTAGTAGGAATTATTCTTTACATACCAACCCCACTGTTCTGCATCGATCTTCTCTTCTGTAGACTTCCAGATTAGTATTTGAAAGTATGTGCGAAAGCTGTGGTACTTTGTGGACGCATCGGTAGGTGGCAAACGTTCGGGTGTAACAAAAGATTTAGCTGTAGCTACCTTTTCAACTAACATTCGATGACGTAGTGCGTTAGTGGATTCAAGTGTTTTGCAGCCATACAACAGAAGCATTGCCTTTCTTCCAGCGGCTTCAATGTCAGAGTGTTGGCAACAATCAGAACAGAATGTATTTGCAACTGAACGGAGTTCAGCCACCTTCATCAATGTGTCGAATGCTTTGGCTTTACCGATCGAAAAAATTCTGGATGTGCTATCACAGCCCGTGAAAGCATGCACAAACAGGAGATACTTGCAGATGTCATTGCCTAACAATGATTGAATGCTGAGAATATCATACACAGGATTAGGAGATGGTCCCCGTCTTATATCGCTGCGATAGTACAACTTGAAACCACTGTCCTTGGCATGGTACAGAAGGAGAATCATCAAGTCGGTGTCTTCCCCTATTACTGTTGTAGTTGCATTTTCTGATGATAAAACTGCTGCACGAACGAGTCCACATCAACATCCCCATCTGCGTTGTGAACAGTACACCCGTGCTTCTTCAACATCTCACCTACGAGGGAAATAAATGCTTGCTTGTTGTTTTCATTAGCCAAGAAGTGTTCCTTCTGGCCAACAAACTTCATGCTTGGACTGAGATTCACATTTCTGCTTGTCTTGGTGCTGCGTCTTCTGTGGGTCATGTCCTTGATCGTAGGAGAGCTGCTGTAGCCATCAAAAACAATGATTGCTTTTCCATATGTTTTCAGAGTGAAATCGGCATATGAGTTGGCGATGCTGTCATATGTTTCATCTTGACGCCAGGAAACACGATGTAGTAGAGATCCACCATCCAATACGTACTGGTCTGTGCACTGAATTTCTTGAACTTCTTCCATGCGTAAAGTGTCAGTGTATTTGATTATTGCATGAGCTAGCTGAGACTTATCGGGTTTCCTCAAGATACTTCGTGATTCGAACAATGCAGGAGGATATGCACACAGTTCGTAACACATGACATCTTCAAGATTCATGTCTCCGCCAGTGGCAACAGTCATCATTCTCTGAAACAGTAGTGCAGGATCTACTTCTATATCTGAAGCATCAGTGATCACAACGGCAGAAGCAGATCCTAGTGTTTTTACTTTGTCAGATCTTTTGGCAGAATATGTAAAGGCTTGTTTCCCAATCATTTTTACGACAATGTTCGTACCGATTGAATGCAATTGATGAACGTTAACTCCAGGATCAGCAGTTAGCCCTGTTACAATGATGCAGAGACCCGAGGTAGAATGGAATGGGGATAAGGATTCCAGACGTTCAAGTACTTTCTTCATGTCATTACTGTCCCTGATTTTCTACTTCCCCTCATTTCCTTGTGCTGTTCACTACTTTCCAACAAAACTCTGGTGTATTCCTGCATTGCTAAGTTATAAGTGGAACACAGAGGCATAGAAAAGAGCCACGTTGTCCTTTGGATGTCTGTAAATCCACTTCCGCGTGTCAGTCCGCCTCTGCTTTTCAGGGAACGCATTAGTACTTGTTTCTATCACCAGGTCTGTGCCGAGTCCGGCCCATAATCTGTCGCTTCTTCTTACCACAAACTTACCTTCCTGGAACATTTTGTTAACGGCTGGATTTTCAGAAGGCAAACTTAACATTTTCTGCAGGTACAGGTATATCGATTTCAGGTAATTGTGATGTCCGGCTGCTGCAATTATGGGGATGGTCTCCAGCATAGCTTGCAAGTGCAAATCCCACGAGCCGGTTCTGTCTGCTGTTATCAAGGAACGTGCAATGTTGATCATTCGCTGATATTCCAACCAGAGTTGACTTGTTTGCGAAGTAGATTGTAGGTCAGTTTTCTTCGCATCCAAAGTGGTAGCAATCTGAGACAATGCATTCGAAGATTCCACATCCTCAACTGATTGTTTGGCGGTCATAACATCGTCGAGCAGGTCACAAGCTTCCTTATGGAGGTCATGAGGAGTTCCATCTTCATTACGAGGGAAAACGTCTGCGACTAGTAAGGTACCAAGAGCTGCATCTACTATCATATGACCACGTATCGCTCTTGAAACAGCTTTTCCAGACATCATGTGTTGCACGGCATTTGGTCCGTATATTTGTTGAAGTACTTCAGACAATCCTGAACCATTCATAAGAGTACCGACTGCTCCCAAAAGATTCATCAGAGTGTGAAATGATCCCAGCATTAAAACAATGTCCTGCAGGTCTCTCTGTTCATTGATGATTTGGAAGCTTTCCAGAACAAAGGCTGATCAAAGGTAATAATGCATGGGACTTTTTGATCGCGTGCTATCTTGCTCAAATATAGTAATGTCGAAAATATGCAGGTCATGTCAGTTGGCGACATATCTATGATGGGAAGGAACGTGATCGACGCCACACCTGGATGTGAGACACTTGATCCACCGTGAATTGCCTGCATTGTTCCGGACCAACTTGGACCTGATCTTTCTGCTGAAGATATCTGCCAGAGAAGACTAAGTCGACTTATGGTGGCAGTGGGTACTGGAAGTTCGCGGAATGAGATGTCCCTCAACATGCTTCTCGCGTGTCTATATTCCCTAATGTCAACGGTTACAATCTTCTTAATGTCATTGTCACCAACATTACGCCTGTGAATAGAAGGGTGGATCTTGATCTTCGGAGTTATTGCGGCAATCATACCCATTCCATGAAAGGTATTCTTCCCATCCAAAGTGCAGACATCATGATCGACGTTATCTGCTGCTAGAAGGACTGCAGTGTTTTCATCAACAGTAAAAGAGCCAGACCCACTTGCCAGCGCCGCGTTTCTTTCGAATCTTGTTACTTCTGCATACGACGAACAGTAACCCAGCTGATGGAGAACGTCAATAAGGTACCTTGACCTAAAGTTGTGGTGTAGCTGAACCGACAAACCGATCTGTAGTGGACATAGTAATCCTCTAGGACGGGTTGCTTGCATAATGCTCTGCCCAATTGCACCTATTTTTCTTGAAGCATCCTGTCCCGCAAATGCTTTTGATAATAGCAATTTCAGACTGTTGGGAATGTAATCAAGAGCACTTTCTGCAGTGATGTCATTTGGAGATGGATACACATCTTTTCTAGGCGAGTCGACAGACTTGATATCACTTCTGATTATTTTTGCAGCAGCTTCTACTAGGTAAATCTTCTGTAGCTCTATATCTATATCACATTCTTTCGACTTTTTGTGATAATCTATAAGAATTTCATTAGCTGTCTCTCGTAGTGTTACTACATCTGCCTTCCCACTTTCACCTGATATTATGATCTTGTCTCCATAACGTTCTAAAAGCTTTCTCTTCATGTGCCTGCAGCTCTGACTTCCTTGAAGATATTCCTCCATTTTGGAAATTAGGTCTCCAATCAACAGTTGTTCATCATCATTCTCTTCCAGGTAAGCACAGGTCTGAAGGAATGCTTGGTGTTGCTCTTCATTAGTTGGTCTCCCTTTCTTCGAATCATGATCGTCGGAGGAGTATGCGCGAGGAATGTTTTTTCCACTTCGAAAATTTACGCTGCAGGTGTGATGGTAGACACAATCTGCAGCAGGAAGATCACGAAGATAATACTCCAGACGGCCTTTTACATTAAACGACCATTCATCGCAGCGGCTTTCACAGCACCTTTTTATGGTTTCGGAGAACTCTGTAGTTCTTATTTTGACATGCTCTGATTTTGGTTTGTGTTTGGAAAAAAAGTCCACAAAGGTATCACAAAACAAACAGTGAGTAGCACTGGAAAATGCGTATTCATGAAAACGAGCACTTTTCCTTGGTATTGCCTCGGCTGCGGTCTGTCGCTTCTTTATTTCAATGGTCTTTTTATCCGTAAACCTTTTCCTACATACAACGTGAACACTTATTCCAGCTGTTGCACAACATCGCTTCCACGGCTGCGGCTGGATGCATTTATACCATCTGCTCCTTTTTGCGAGATGTGAACCACTTCCTGTCCGCTGTCCAATTTCTCCTTACAAATCACGCACAATTCTTCAGGGGTCTGCATTCTTGAAGGCGGACGCACACCGAGTCAGCCGTACACCGAGTCAGTCTGAAACAGAAAACACAAATTAATAAACTGTGTTGCAGTATTTAAAAGGAGTACATAATAACAGTTTTAAAGAAAATGACAAGCACAAATACGCAGATTTGATAGTGGGTAGTAGGAATTAAAGAGTTGTATATAATATAAGTTTATAAAGATGTAGCAATGTCCATTCTCACATACACTCCATACAGTATATTTTATTTACATTACGTGACGTCATAGTTTAATACTAGCCGCCTAATACAATTTTTAGTGTCGTATATGTTAATTTAGAAACGAAAATGTGTTTTAAAACATTTTACTGATCAAGAAAAACGTCATAACTCTCTCTACAAAGCGAAATTAAAATTTATTGTATTTCGTAGGAAACTGCCAGTCCGCCATTTTGAATTTCATTTTTGGGGGTGTTCCCGGGGTCCAATTTTGTCGGATTTTGGATATGTTATTCTGCAATGGTTCCTGAGCTGGAAACAGTTTAGAAAGCTTCTGAAGCAATTTTGCCCAGGTTGAAGCTATTTTTGCTCTAGATTGCCTGGACTACTAAGGTTTTGGTAGCTTCAGCAATGGCTTCTTTAAATTTATCAAAGTGGTCATAGAGTTTAAAACCACAAGTTCTTAAAAATTCCTGAGTTTCTTGACTTAGT
This sequence comes from Bathynomus jamesi, assembly GCA_023014485.1. Taxonomy (NCBI): domain Eukaryota; kingdom Metazoa; phylum Arthropoda; class Malacostraca; order Isopoda; family Cirolanidae; genus Bathynomus; species Bathynomus jamesi. The sequence goes on along the minus strand of JAJOZX010006498.1, from coordinate 86,092 downwards.
TTATTATAATATACATACAAGAGTATATCTTCTAATTCTAATTTTTGAGTTTGCATTAAATTTATGGTAGAGTGCATATCTGCTTGAAAGTCATGAAGTGATTTAAAATCTTTGGTTATTTGGGATTTGGTTAAAAGTGATTTTATTATGGAGAATTTAATTTGGCCTGGTGTTGCATAACAGCCCTCCAACTGCTGCCATGCTTCTTCATAAGATGTTTTACTTTCTCGCATGCAGTTTATTTGAATGGCAGGGTTTCCACTCAAATGTTGTTTTAGGTAGGCAAATTTCTCTTGTTCAGAAAGACCTATGTTATCATAAATGTTTCTGAATGAGGTCTTAAAGTTTTGAAATTTAGAGGGATTTCCATCAAATGGTAATATTTGAAGCTCAGGAATTTTAGTACTTATTCTTGGTTTAGGTTTGGCTTCGGCATTATTTTCTTTTTTAGTTGTTAATGCTTGTATCATTTGATCTATTTCAATTTGGTAATAACTGTTTTTTTCATCTAGTTTTTCTTGTTTAGCCTCTGAGAAGCCTTCGGAACAAACATACTTACTAAGGATTTCCTCATCTAAATTTTGTAACTTGTCCAGTTGTGAGGACAAAAGCCGAGCATATGCATTTTTTTGTTCCTCATTCCAATCATCCAATTTCTCTTTGATTGTAGCTAAAAGTTTAGTAGCTGAGGCTCTGATTGCTCTCCTCTTTTTTTACCAATTTACTAGTTTCAAGTGCTTCCACATCACTTCCCAACCATGATGATAGTGTTTCCATACTTTTTCCTGGAGTGGCTTCAGTTTCATCAGCCATTTTTTAGGTTTAATATTATAAATGATATTATCAATGATATTTATAATTAAATTTTCAAATTATGTAAAAAATTTAATTAACTGGATTTAAAACTATTGTATCAGAAATAAAACAAAAAAGGGTAACTAACTTCTCGAATGCCAACCCGGGGGCGCCATATTGAAAAATTTATTAAAAAATTTATTATTTTTTGAGAGAGAGATTATTTTTATTTAGGTGTAATATTAAGGTTAAGTTTATTTTAAATAGAGACAGTAATTATAGAAATAATAATGGCCCATTTAGACACTGTCAACATAGCTACAGACTTTTTCACTGTAGGCTGCAGTGGTTTTCAGGTTAAAATTTGGTCAGCAGCCAGATTACTAACTATGGTCAAGCTAAATTCATTAAAATTAATTTAGACTTGCCAAAAATGAAGTTGCCAGTTGAACGTTACCCTTTCTGTTTCTAACTAATCCATAAGATTCATTTAGTTTCCAGATTTGAATTTTATTTGATAAGTTTTAAGTTACTATTTAATTTATTTGTAGGGGCTATTTCCCAGACCTAGGTTTTGCAGGTTAAGTTAGGCTAGGGCTATATTGCCCTTAAGTTTTTGTTTTTAAAGGTTTAAGGTTTAAGGTTTTGAAGGTTTTACTCAAGTTAAGTTAAGGCTATATTGCCTTTAAGTTTTAATAGGGGCTATAACAGCCATTTAATTATTTAGTTAGGGCCGTTGTAGCCCGGTTCGAGTTTGTTCTAGGTACCTAGTTTTTCTCTTACCTTAGTTATATTTTAATTAAATTACTTACACCTAGTTCTGATAGGCCTCTATTTAGTTAAACAGGGTTTTTGTTTAATTGCAGTGGTTATTAATGAGGTTTAAAGGTTGTGAGGTTTAAAGGTTGATTTTAAGTTGCCCGGTTAGTTGGGGAACCACGAGACTTTTTTTTTAGAAAAAACTAGCCCGCTTCATTCAGCAGTCAAAATTTTTCAAGAATGGACAAAGAGCTCCGTTTTTATTTGTCTCAGAAACTTTTTTTTCTTCTTTTTGTTAATTAGGGAAACCCAACTTCACTAGTTGGTTAGAAACGAGGGTTGTTATTTTTATTCTATATTTATTTTGTTTATATTTTATTTGGAAATATATGCAGTTATTTCTATCCACTTTTTTTAACACAGGGGTACTTTGCTTTCTAGATGATGTCCTCATTTCAGGTTCGTCTAAAAAAGAACACCTAACTAGATTAACCACGGTTCTAAAAAGACTCCGGGATGCCGGACTTAAGCTAAAGAGAGAAAAGTGTTCATGGGTCACTAACGAGGTTTCATATTTAGGGTTCCGCATAGATGCCTCAGGCATTCCTCCAACGGTGGATAAACTAGAAGCAATAAAAAATGCACTACCTCCACAAAACATCACACAGTTACAAGCTTATTTAGGTCTCCTAGACTTTTATAGGAAATTTTTGCCTAATGCATCGACTTTCCTTGAACCCCTAAATAAGCTATTACGATCTGGGGAACAGTGGAGATGGGAGAAAACTCAAAAGGAAGCATTTGAGGCTTCCAAGGATGTACTACTAAAGTCCATTCTCCTAGTGTATTATGATCCTAAACTTCCTCTCGTAGTTTCAGCAGACAGCAGTCCTTATGGAATTGGGGCAGTGTTATCTCACCACATTGATGGTGTAGATAGGCCTATCTGTTTTGCTTCTAGAACACTAACTGAGACTGAAAGACGATATGCACAAGTGGAACGTGAAGCATTAGCCTTAGTATCTGCAGTAAAAAAAATTTCATTTCTATCTATGGGGTCATGAATTTAAACTAATTACTGACCATAAGCCTCTTTTAGGTTTATTTTCACCTAATAAAAATATTCCAGTTATGGCCTCAGGTAGGATTCAACGATGGGCACTGATTCTACAAGCCTATAAATTTGACTTAGTACATCGGTCAGGTAAACTTCTAGGTACGGCTGATGCGCTAAGTAGGTTGCCCTTAGAAAATCCAAATGATTGTGTACCTATACCTACAGAATGGGTTCACTTGGTGGAGTTTTTGGAATCCACTCCAGTATCTGCGGTACAAATAGAGCAGTGGACAAAATCAGACCCTATTCTGTCTAGGGTCATCCATTTCTGCTCAGTTGGTTGGCCTACTAAGGTTGAGAGTGAATTACAGCCTCTTATGGGGCCACAGAGTGATTATTCCAAATGAAGGCAGGTCGAATTTAGTGAAGGAACTTCACGCTGAACACATGGGTGCAACAAAAATGAAAGAGCTGGCGAGAGCTTATTTCTGGTGGCCTGGTTTAGATGGAGAACTCGAATCATTGGTTCGTTCCTGTCAAAGCTGCCTAGAGAACAGAGATCTCCCAAGGAAAAGTCCACTTCATCCTTGGGAATGGCCTACTATACAGTGACATAGGATCCATGTTGACTATGCAGGTCCTATAAATAATACTTATTTTCTAGTCATTGTGAACGCCTACTCTAAGTGGGTGGAAATTTTTTCAACCACTTCCACGACTTCGGGTGTTACTATTCGCTTACTCCGTTCGGTTTTCGCTCGATGGGGTTTACCCGTAGTCCTGGTTTCCGACAATGGTACTTGTTTTACCAGTGAGGAATTTCGTTCTTTTGTCCACCTAAATGGCATTAGACATGTCCGGTCTAGTGTTTTCCACCCGTCTACTAACGGTCTCGCGGAAAACATGGTCCGTACTTTCAAGTCGGCCTTGCGTCATTCTCGTGGGGAGGAAATGCAAGTGGTGTTGGATAAATTTTTGTTTAAATATCGAATAACACCTCACACCACGACGGGGGTGTCTCCCTCTAAACTTATGATTGGCCGGCGAATTCGTTCAGTTTTCGATTTGTTACGTCCAAACGAAACGTTACAACAACGAGTTTTACGCCATCAGGAAAAACAGAAGTTGTACCACGACACTAAAAGAGGGAGAGTTATAAAAGCGCAACCTAATGATCCAGTTATGATTCGCAACTATGGGGCTGGACAAAAATGGGTTCCTGCAACTGTGCAGGAGAAAACGGGCCCTGTTTCCTTCAAGTGCCAACTAGAAGATGGTCGTTCTGTTAAACGCCATCAGGACCAGATATGGGAATGTGAATTGCAGAAGGACCAGCGTCTTCCGGAAGAGAGAACTGATCCTCCGGAAAATGGTTCAACTCGCCCGCCTATGCAGGTTGCACTTAATCCTACTACATCAACCCTGCTCCGCAGGTCGTCTAGGGTCCCTCATCCCCCTGACAGACTAAACTTATAGGGGAGGAGTGAGGTGACGTGTGTGTATATATATATGTATATAGTCTAAAAGTTACTAAAGGGGAAATATCACTAAATCTAAGCTGGATGGCAACAGGAAGGCATAAACGAACCAACGCGGCTGTTCGTATTGTTTTGGGCTAGCCTAGAGATGTTTTTTCCTATCTGACCTAATCGTTGGTGCTGAGTGTAATTAGGTGGTGTTTCTAAGGTGACAAATGGGGTAGGAAGTTGTCCGTACTTAAGTATAGTTAGGGGTAATGTCTATAGCTTCTAAATTGGTAATGTAAGAGAGAGTTAGGTAGGCTGTTTGTGGGACACAGGAATCTAATGGTAGGCTCCCAAGGGTATATCTAATTCAACGCACCGATAAGTGCCTTTGATTGTTTGCTAGAACCTAAGTAACCTAACTCGGGTGTCTACCCCACGCTATCACATTGATAAATTTAGTTATTTAGTAAAGTATCTGAAAGGCCCAGCCTTAAGATTAGTGAAATCACTGCCAGCCATAGGTACGTCTTATTCTGTGGCAATAGAATTACTTAACAGAAATTACATGAATAAGGATGAAATTATACATGATTTGGCTCTTAAAGTAATGAACATGCGAACCCCAAAAGACAACTATGGTGACCTCTTTGACTTTTACTGTGAGTTTGAATGTCTCATGGGACAACTTAAAAACAATAATTTAAACATTACAGAAACAGTTTGGATCATTCAAGCTGTTATTTTTGAAAAACTCCCTTCTAAAGTCAAAGAGATATTTCATCAGAGAACAACTGACATATACCCTAGCCTTAATAAGCTAAGAGAAGCTTTCCCAACTGTACTTGCACTTTACAAATCAAGTTACACACTCCCAAAATTTAACACAGCACAAGAAAAAACCAACAATGCAGAAAAACAAAAACCTAACAAAATATTTCAACACTTACCAGTTACATTCAAACACAACCGCAAAACTCAATTTGCAGGAAATAAATTGACAGAAAAAGACTCAAAGACCCCTACTCTACAAAACTTTAATGTAACTACTTTTGAGTATAACCCCGTACCATGCAAATTTTGTTTTAGCAGTGAACATAGTTCTACAAATTGTTCCAAATACACAGACTTCACAGCAAGGTCAAAACGTTGTGAACAACTAAACTTATGCAAAAAATGCACTGGATCAGGGCACCATAAGTTAAACTGCAAATCAAATTTGAAATACAATTGTAAGTTTTGCAACAGTTTGGACCATGTTACCTCCATGTGTAATACACACACAGACATTGAACAAACTTACAAACATTATGAACAAACACCCAAATCAAACCAAAACAAACAGAAACAAACTCAAAATGTTATGAATGGGCATATCAGTTCATCTAGCATTAACCACAATTCAAAAATTCTTTTACCAACCACAACCTTGGAAATCCAAAACAAAAAGGGACAAATAGTACAGGTTAGGTGTCTCTTAGATACCTGCTCACAACAAACATTTGTAACCAAACCACTGATAGAAAAATTGGGACTTCAGAAGCAACAAGGAAATGAAGATCTCTCTATTTCATTATTTATTACTAAAAACCCAGTACAAGCCAGTTTTAAAACTGCAAATGTAATTTTAACTCTTGATGGAACATTTGAAACCCTTAAGGTTGTTGTTGTCGACAAAGTAGAACAAGAAAAATTACAAATAGCTGGGTTAAAACAAACTTTGCTACAACTTCAAAACAAATACACGATAGCTGATAAAACCCTTAATGCAGATGTAGTTGATGATATACATATGCTCATCGGGGCTGACTATCTTCATCTGGTCCATAGAGGCATCATTAAAATTGGAGATGGAATAGCCATACAAACTCCTACAGGTATTACACCTTTGGGTGACATAACTAAATACAATCTTACTACTAACACAGAACACGAAAAAAATTCACACAAAACAGAATCACCACATTCACAAATTTCTGACTATGTGACAAACTCGAACAACAAGAACACTGTCATAATCCCACATCATTTGAATGAAAATGATTCCACATTGGATGAAGGGCTACAGCAGTTGTGACTATTAGAATCAGTTGGCATAAAGGACAGTACAATTACATATGAAGACCAATTGATGACAGAACAATTTAAGGATACATTACAACACAGAGACAATCAATACTATGTGGAGCTGCCTTGGAAAACACCTTGCCCAGAAATAATGGACAATTTGAAAGTAGCTAAGGCACATCTGTATAAAAATTACAGAAAACTTAAAAATGACAATCTTTTAGAACAATTCTTCTTCTTTCTCTTCGCCCGTTCCCGCCTCTATGCGGGGTCGGCGTTTCTGACCAGCCTCCTCCACACAGCCCGGTCCTGGGCTTCTTCCTCCGACAAACCCTTCTCCCTCAAATCGTCCCTCACCTTCTCCATCCACCTTCGCTTCGGTCTGCCTCTCTTTCTCCTGCCATGCACCTCCATATTCATCGTTCTCTTACCCACATAATCTTCGTCCCCTCTCATCACATGTCCATACCACTTCAGTCTACTTTCTTGTATCTTCCTCGAGATTTCTCCAACCTTTGTTGTGCCCCTTATCCTTTCATTCCTTACTCTATCCAACCTTGTCACTCCGCACATCCATCTGAGCATTCTCATCTCCGTTACATCTAGTCTTTTCTCATGATCTTTCTTTATAGCCCAAGACTCAGCCCCATACATCATAGCCGGTCTTACCACAGTCTTATACACCTTTCCCTTAACCCTTGCGCCTATTCTTCGGTCACACAACACCCCTGAAACTTTCTTCCAATTTTTCCAACCAGATTGCACTCTGTGTGTTATTTCTGTGTCCAGCTCACCGTCCTCAGCCACTGTCGATCCCAAGTACGTAAACTTACTTACTCTCTTTAACCTCGCTCCCTCTAAACTAATTTCTGAGTCTTGATTTTCGTAGAACCTCAGGTACTCCGTTTTCTTTCTGCTGATTTTCAACCCTCTGTCTTCAAAAGCCCTCCTCCATTCCTCCAATTTTCTTTCTACTACTTCTCTCAAAGAACAAATAGAAAGGGGCTTCATTGAAGAAGTTACTGATGAACCCTTAAAAAACGAGGTTGTCATTATTTAACACACAGGAGAGTTTACAGAGAAGACTCATCCACAACTAAACTAAGAGTAGTATACAACTGTAGTTTAAAGGATACAAATTCTGTTAGTTTAAATGATTGTCTCATGGAAGGCCCAAATCTTGTCTCAGATCTTGTAAAAATTCTCCTTTGCTTCCGTTTAGACAATTATGCGGTACAGAGTGACATAGAAAAAGCATTCCTCTGTATAAATTTGAAGCTTGAGTATGATAAAAATCATCCCAGGTTTTTGTGGTTTAATGATCCACATGACTTTAACAAAGGTTTCAAAACCTACAGATTTAAAGTAATTATTTTTGGAGCAAATTGTTCTCCAAGTATTCTTGCTTTAACAATTAAAAACCATCTAAACTTATTTCAAGACGACTTAACAGTTCAGTTTTTAAAACAAAATTTTATATGGATAACCTCATTGGTTCCACTGTAACTGAAGAGGAATTGCTTGAAATTTACAAAATGTCACAACCCATAATGAAGCAAGGAAATTTTGGACTGAGAGAGTGGGTTTCTAATTCTTCTAAATTAAATGAACAAATAACAAAAGACAACAATGGGAACATTGCACCAAACAATTACACAAAAACACTTGGAATGCTTTGGTTTTTAAAACAGAATTCCGAACATAATGACACTCTTTGCACAAAGAGCTATAGCTTAAATCCAAATACCAATACAAAAAGACAAGTGCTTTCAGAATCATCCAAAATTTTTGACCCCATTGGATTATATTTACCAGCAACCATAAGATCCAAAATCCTTTTGCAAGACTTATGGAAAAAGAAAATTGATTGGGATGAACCACTTTCAGTGGAAGACCAACTTCATTGGAAAAAATTGGCCACAGACTTAAACAAAGTTCAAAACATCTACGTACCAAGATGTGCTGATTACAGATTGAAACCTCAAACACTACACATTTTTACAGATGCCAGCACACAAGCTTACGGGTGTTGTGCCTATTTAACAAGTGAAAATGAAAGTAACTTGGTTTATTCAAAGGCAAAAGTGGCACCCTTAAACCAAAAGAAAACTGTACCACAACTTGAATTATTGGCTGTCTCATTGGGAGTCAAAACAGCAGACTTTCTCTCACAAGTGTATAAAGAAGTTGACATAACAGACATTTACTTATGGACAGACAGTCAAATTTGTCTAACATCTGCATTAAGGGTTTTGTCACATATTTGTGAAGAACAGACTAACATAAATCAAAACTGCAAACACACCCCTTAATATCAAATTTAGGTACATACAAACAAAACAGAATCCTGCAGACTTTTTGACAAGAGGGCTCTCTTACAAACTACTGAAAACAAATAAAATTTGGTATGAAGGGACTGAATGGCTAACATGTGAGGATCTTTGGCCAGCCAAAGTAGTTAACCTCACACTCAACTCTACAACAACTTATAACAACTGCATCTTAAGAGACCAACAAATTCACGAAAGAAAGCTACTAGTGTATCTATATTCCGAAGTTTTATGAGGAGAAATGTATTTGTAATATAACCACGAGTATATAGCTGTACATACTTTACATTTTGTGCTTCACAGTTTTAACTTTGTGGTGCTAAATTCTTCCCAAGAAGATTTCTGTATTGAATTTTAGACATATTTCTAGTGAAAATAAAAGAAAGAGAAGAAACAGAGTCCATATTAGAGCAATTTAGCAGAGAGGAGGGCAATTCATTTTCAGAACTCCAACAAAGAGAGCAAGACAAAATTGCATATTTGTTTATAAAGATTTGTTTATAAAAAACGTCTGAACAGGTACAGTAGCTAGAACAACGTGAAAAAAGTGTTAGCAGCTGACGAGGAAGCTTCTAAACAGTGGCTGCATCCTCCAGCGCAGGACACGTCAACGCGAAGAAGCGACGTCAAACCAAAACATCAACGCGCTGGTGGCCAAACTTCCTCAAATCTCCGTGCAGCGGGCTGTCTACGGTTGGCCAGACTGGCAGTCGACGGCCTGTTGCGTGGCACGGTCAGAGTGCCGATCGGCTCCCGGGGCCGGACCTATTCTCAGCGTGCTATTTTTTCAATTACAGGGAACAATTGCGTGCTCCCCGAACTACTCTTACTCTCTGGCGACATTAAGACTAATCCAGGCCCCACTACAACTTACACATGTCACCATACACAAAGACATAGACACAATAGCACCATGAGACACATACAGAAGTATAATATTAACATATTACAGTACAACGTAGATGGCCTCACAAACAAAATCATGCAGCTTAGGGAATTCGTACACAAACAAAACATTCACATAGCACTTATACAAGAAACAAAACTAAAACGCACACACAAAACCCCACCATCCCTGACTTCACGGCGATCCGTCAAGATCGTACTGGGGGTAACGGGGGTGGACTCATCACTTACATACGTAAAAGCATTAGCTACACTGATGCTACCCAAAACATTACAAACACAATCCAAGCAGATAACACGATAGAAATACAGGCAGTTAACATTAAAACACGCGCAAAACACAACACCACACTAATCAACATTTACATCCCACCAGATAGTTCACCTCAGGTGCCAGCCAATTACAATCCACAGTTACACAATCTTGCCTCTCTCACTAATGTCATCTTAGGAGGAGACTTCAACGCCAAAGACACTAGTTGGTACCTGCACAACCAAAACAACACCAGAGGCGCCAACATAGCCACACAACTAAACAGCCTCTTCATTCTTAACAATACAGAAGAACATACACACATACCACATCAAGCAGGATACTCAAACTCCTCCCCAGACATAACGTTCTGTTCCCCCTCACTAGCAACACATACACAATGGAGAACAGAAAAACAACTGTCATCAGACCACCTGCCCATCATCATTACAACACATTCTACACTCTGCCCCAACAGCCTTAGGCACACTTACAGAAATTACAAGAAAGCTGATTGGGAACAGTTCAAAATACAGACTGAGGAACAATTCACCACATTAAACAGCACACCCATCATAAACATCGATACAACACTCAAGACATTTAATCAGATTATCAATAATGCAAACAAATACATACCCAAGGGCAACATTAGGAAATACAACCCAAATTACACTAGAGAAATAGCCCACCTCATAAGGCAACGTAACAACCTCAAATATAAAACACAAACACCACACACAGAAGCCATAAAACAGCAGATACAACAGCTCAACACAGAAATAAACAACAAACTCAAAGAAAAACAAACAGAAACATTCAGGGAATTCATAACAACACTAAACCACTCCACAGATACATACAGGCTATACAAGACTATAAACAGCATTACCCACTCTAACAGCGGCATTCACACTTCACACGCGGCTATCTGTCGCAGCCAAAATAATATCCCAACATACACACAACAAGCTAACATTCTAGTTAATCACTACGCAAAGATAAGTCACTTAAACAGAGACAACAACCAGAAACATGCAGACAGACAAACAGCCAGACACAAGAAAACCTACAGACTCGACATGACCATTACACCCTTCAATACAGACCAGACCACCAAGATCATCAAAAACATTAAGAATTCGAAGGCTACTGGACCAGACAACATATCTAACATACACCTTAAACACTTGGGCCCACAAGGAATATTAGCTCTCACAAATATCAGCACATATTCATACCAACACTGTATTATTCCTGACATATGGAAACAAGGTAAAATTATTACACTACTCAAACCAAACAAAAATCCAACAGAACCAGCTTCCTATAGACCCATTACTTTACTATGCACACCTTCCAAAGTAACAGAAAGACTAATCTTACAAATCACCAACCCACACATACCACTATCGCCTACTCAACATGGATTCAGACCTCACCACTCAACCACGACATTACTCACTAACCTCACGCAGCACATCATGGATGGCATCAACTCCAGAAGACCAGCTCAACGTACACTATTAGCAACAATAGACATTAGTAAAGCATTTGATGCTATCCCACGCTTCCCTCTCATAAACAAAATACTCAACACAAACATGCACAATAACACCAAAAGGTGGCTGAGCAACTATCTCTCAGGAAGATACTCACATGTCACATTTAATGGCAAGTCATCCAAAAACAAGCTTTTTCTGAACGGGGTCCCTCAAGGCTCTGTTCTCTCACCAACACTCTTCAACTTATACATGCATGACATTCCAACACCCATAGATAACAAGCTTACCTTATCATCATATGCAGATGATATCACTCTAACATCCACCCACAACAACATCGACACCGCTACAAATAACCTACAAACATACATAAACAGTATACAAGACTGGCTCACACACAATAGACTCAAAGTAGCGCCCACAAAATCAACCATCACCTTGCTTACAAGCAACACAAAAGAACACCAGGTAATTCCACAGCTTACACTAAACAACATCAACATTCCACACACTCACAGAACCAAAATACTTGGTGTCACATACAACACATCATTATCTTTTGCAAACCACATTCAGGACATTAAAACCAAATGTACGTCAAGACTTAACACGCTTAGGGTACTAACAGGCACAAACTTTGGACACCAGCAGGAAACAACATCACTCATATACAAACAATATATTCGCTCAGTTATGGACTATGCTAGCCCATGCTGGGCACCCATTATCTCAAACACACACATAAACACCTTACAAACAATACAAAACAACGCACTTCGTATCATTACAGGATGCACTCAAACAACACCAATAGAACACCTGCACACAGAAACAAAAATACTAAAAGTTAGGGAACATTTAGACATGAGGGGAACACAATTCATGGCAGCAGCGACAACTAACCCACAACACCCTTGCCACTACATGTACAATCATGCACCAACACCTCGCACCATTAAGGTAACACCAGAGAGATATTATAACGAAATACTCCATTCCATACCACGCCCCACAGACATCACACAGTACAGAAAACACATACACACACATCTAACCCACAAAGCACTGACACGACTCGGTCCGAATGCGGTCCTAGGTGCGAAGCCGCCACCCATTAACAGGTCAGAGATCAGCCTGAGCAGATCGGATCGAGTTAACTTAGTACGATTCCGATGTGGACATCACCCAAACTTACGGACATATAAACACAGACTAGACAACTCCATAGACGACACCTGCCACCTGTGCCAAGACACACCACAAACAATTGAACACATTATGACGGACTGTACCGCTCTAGCACAACAACGAACAAAACACAACATCACTAGTGCGCTGAACCTCTGGTCCACTCCGGAGAGGGCGATCGGTTACCTGCGTGCCGCCGGCTTGCTCGATCAGGGTGGGCTGATCGGCTAAACAACAACAACAACAACAACTGAAAAGATCACTGAGGACAAACCTATTTTTGACTGTAAACATTATTCAGACCTCAACAAACTTTTGAGAATTACAGTCTATTGCTGCAAGTTTGTCAATAGCTACCTTCTCAAACACTGTCCTCAGAAGGCCTTTTCTAACTTAACAGAAACTGCAACAAAACACTGGCTCAAACAGATACAAGCTTCAGAATTTGACAAGGAGTTGAAGTATCTTAGGTCCAGTAACACATTAAACAAAGGAATTCCTTCATTTGTCATGGATCTAAATCTGTACCTGGATACAAAGGGTCTGATAAGGTGTAAAGGAAGGCTTAACAAGTCAACTTTGACTTACAAGCTGTATAGGTCGAAGCCTTCTTTAAACGTTGTGGGTCCGAGGAAGGCGGGCCCGACGTGAAAAATAGTTTAAAACGCCGGCCCGTGGTAAAAAATAACTTAAACGTCTTTTATTGTAACGCGCATAGTATTAGAAATAAATTAAACGAATTTAAGGCGATAGTTTATTCCGGCAACTACGATATAGTTGCTATCACTGAAACGTGGTTAAATACCGTGACTCGGGACTTGTTGGGGGAACTTGATATACCGGGTTTTAAACTCTTTACTAATGACAGGTTACATAGGATTGGTGGCGGCGTTTTGCTGTACATTCGTAATACTCTTAGGGCTATCGAGGTTAAGATCGATTTTCCGGCAGCAATTAATGCGATATGCGTTGAAGTTAGGGCGCGTAGTATTAGTTTTAATTTTGTTGTTGTTTATAGACCTCCCGTTCAACCCCTCGATACCGATACTAGATTTTACTCACTTCTTGGTAACTTTATTGACAATCGGAATGGTATAATTGTCGGAGACTTTAACTGCCCTAATGTTAATTACGAGACTTTTACTGGTAATGAGGAGGGTTTGAGATTGACTGAGTTCATGGAAGATAATTTTTTACGACAGGTGGTTACCGAACCAACGCGCGGTGACAATATTTTAGATTTGGTGATGATGAACGGCGAAAACATAGTCGAAGGTTTAGAAGTAGGCGAGAGTTTAGGATGTAGTGATAGGGCGGGTCGTACTCAGGTGACAACATGAATCTGAAGGAAATCCTACCATCAGGGGTGTCTAAATTATGTGTTTTTACATGGGGAATTCAAATATGAGCTTATGTTTTGGATAGGATAACTCTAACCTACATCATTTTGTATTTCTAAATTGCCAATTTTACCCTTTTGAACCCCTTTATAATATATTAAAAGATATAAGGTAAATCACTTATATTGACAAGGCCAAATCAACTTTACATATATTTATTAATAGGTGAACTGCATGTATATCACTGGATATAATTTAAAGATCATTCTCCTGACATCTTGAACTTTGCCAGGTTGCACAAATCCTGCTTTGACTCAGACTTGGACATCAGCTTCCTGCTGGTCTCCTGAGCCCTGATCCCTCCATCCCTCTTTTCCTGTGAGAAGTACTTAGCAGAAGCCTCAGTCACCATTTTAACAACCCTCTCAATGCTTTGTGTGTGGCAAGGCCAGTTGCGCACCTCCATGGGGGTGTTGATGAAGTTTTTCACCTCTGAGGTGCTTAGAGAGCAGGTGAGAGGTGGCTCTGACACACCTTCTGACCAGCTGATCAAGTCACCGATGCTGGAAGCATCACAATTGATGTAAGGTGTCCTTCTGCTCCTAACAGAGGAGTCCCCCAGCTGAGTGTCCGGGTCCCCCTCTCCCCTGATGGCCAGGATTCTCTCCACCCCTTCAATCCTCTCCTTCTGATCCTCAGAGCAGAGTAGTGTTTGGAGGATGACTTCACTGTGGGCATACCAAGCAGATCTTCTCACAGTTGGCATCACAATATCCAGCACCTCCTTTCTCTGGGACTTGAGGCAGTCCAGCTGAAAGAGGATGTGCCTAGGCCCTTCGATCCAGGAGTGCTTGACCTTCACGTTGAACCAACATGGGTAATACACTCCAATGATGAATTCCACAATGAATTCCAGAATCTTCAGGTTCTTTCCTTTAAGTCCGTGCTTTGACACCCAGAGCCTGAGAAGTCTGTTCGCTGTGGTGAGCCAGCGGCTGTGGTTTACTGGTCCTATCTCTAACAGAGCCAGCCCTGCAGGAAGTACTCCATCCCTGACTGCACAGACAATTTTATAGCCATAGTATTGATCAGTTGAGAGATCTTGAATGACCTTGTCAGGAAGCTTGATCAGTGGAGGGCCAACAGAGATTCGGGTGAAGTTTGGATTGATATCAAAGTCTGTAGCAGAATCAAGGAGCTTTCCTATTGGCCCGGATAATTTTTTGTCTGACAGAGTAGGGCCATCAAGGTCAACAATGAGATGGCGCAGGGGAAGTTCAACAGTGTGTAGGTTGCACACCAACCAGACCAGCTTTCTCCCCAGGTGCAGCTCCAGCTTCCGCATTACTCCAGCTTTCACACCAGTGTTGACATTTGCTGAGTCTCCTCCAATGGCCAACAAGGTCTTATCATAACCCCTCTCTTTCAGCCAGGCAAACAGGACCTTAGCAATCTTCTCCGCATGTGACTCCTCTTTAGTTGCTTTCTCTGGGGTAAAGTGGAACAGATAGTAGCTGCCAGGCTCACTAACAACACTATAGTGTTCTTCCTTGATCTTTGCGGGAAAAGATTGGTCACTGCCCTCAGCTTCCATCATCACATTGGTCAGGTCAATCCGCCCACCAAACTGTATGATAATTACAATTAAGTGGAATGGCACACCTTTTTATTTGAGTATTTAAATATTATTATTATTATATGAATTACATTATATGTGTTTATATGAATTAGTTAGAACAATGCTCTATGAGAGATAACGTGAGCAGCCATGATAGAAAACGTGAGAAGACATATTCTGGGGTAACTACAATAGTAAAATAATCAACAATTTAATAATAATCAACTGCAAAATGATGTAGGTTAGGGTTATCAGAATTAAATATTTTCTTCAGAATTGTGTTCTATACACCAAAATATGTCATTTGAACACCCCTCTCCATTGATTGAAAAAAAATGCATAGTATGACCCGCCCTAAATTGTAGTGATCATCAAATTCTTAGGTTTAAGTTATTGATAGAAAACACTAAGGATAGTAACGTAATAGAAGTCCCTGATTTTCGTAGGGCTAATTTTGATAGTTTTGCGGATAGGATGAGAGTAGTGAACTGGGATAACTTATTTATGGGTAATGACACACATTTGCATTGGGAGGCGTTTAAAGAAAGTTTTATGAATATTGAAAGGGAGTTTATTCCTCGTAAGCCCAAGCGCGCTAGAAATCATGGTAGGCCCAAGTGGTGGACTAGGGAAATAGGCGAGTTCATAAACGAGCGTAACAGAGCGTATAGACTTAATAAGCACACTGGCACGGCAGCTAACTTTAATAGATATATCGAGCTTAGACGTCAGGTCAGAAGATCAGTTAGGAATGCTGAGCGTAATTTAGAGATACTTATAGCTGCGAATAGTAAACATAATCAAAAAATGTTTTTTGAATACGTCAATAATCGTAAGCCGATAAAAGATAACATAGGCCCTCTAGTGGATGTTAATGGCGCTTTGGCTTCTGACGCTCAGGCGATGGCGGGTATTTTCAATAACTTTTTTGCGACAGTTTTTACCGTAGAAGACGTAAATAATGTTCCCGACGTGGACGATATCGTTTCATTTAGTAGCGAGACTATTTTGGATGAAATAACTGTTTACGAGGGTGAGATTGTGCATTGTATCGATAGGCTAAAAGTTAGCAAGGCTCCAGGCCCTAACGCGTTTTATCCTAGACATTTGAAAGATTTGAAAGACGTTATCGTAGGCCCCTTAACGAAGATTTTTAATCAATCACTCGAAACAGGGATTATTCCTGAAGACTTCAAATTAGCTAACGTCACGCCTATTTTTAAAAAAGGCGACCGCACAGTAGCTAGCAATTATAGGCCCATTAGCTTAACGTCAATTGTCGGCAAACTTTTAGAATCCGTAGTTAGGGATCGTATCATCGATCACTTAGAAAGTAGAGATTTGATTAATAGTAGTCAGCATGGGTTAGAGCGGCTGACGTTATTTATTTAGATTTTAAAAAGGCGTTCGATACAGTTCCGCATAGAAGGTTAATTGCGAAGGTTAAAGCGCACGGTATATGCGGTCGGGTAGCTAACTGGTTAGAGGAATGGCTTCGTTCTTGGAGACAGAGGGTCGTTGTTAATGGTAGTGAATCGGGGTGGTTGGATGTAGGTAGCGGTGTCCCACAGGGTTCAGTGTTAGGCCCATTGCTATTCGTAATTTACATTAACGACATAGATGTAGGATTGACTAGTAACGTGTCAAAATTCGCGGACGATACTAAAATAGGCGGTAAGGTTGTCAACGAGGACGATAGAAATAGGCTCCAAGACGATGTAGATAGGATTATGGAGTGGACGGATAAGTGGCAGATGCAATTTAACGTAGACAAATGTAAAGTTTTGCATATAGGTTCTCGTACAATAATTACACGTAGACGATGGATGGTAGAGAGTTAGCGAGCGTTGACGAGGAAGTAGATTTAGGCGTACGCGTATCTAAGGATTTAAAGGTTAGGAACCAGTGCCTGGAGTCTTGCGCAAAAGCTAATAGGATGTTAGGCTTCATAGCGCGTAATTTCGAATTTAAATCGAAGGATATTATATTGCTCCTTTACAAGTCCCTAGTCAGGCCTCATTTAGAATATGCCGTTCAGTTTTGGTGCCCGTATTTGCGTGAGGATATTGATAGGTTAGAAAGGGTTCAGCGTCGTGCCACGAAACTAATTCCGTCATTGCGCAACAAGCCTTATGAAAATAGGATTAAAGCGTTAGACTTGCATTCACTCGAAACTAGGAGATAAAGGGGAGAGTTTATTGAAGTTTTCAAAATCGTTAATAACATTGATAACGTAAATTTTGACAAACTGTTCACTTTCGATAATAGCAATACTCGTAATAACGGATTTAAGTTGCGTGGCAGACGTTTCATTACTAATATCGCTAAAAACTTCTGGAGCAACTGGTGAAAACGCACCACAGTTTTGCCAACTGTAGAAGATGCACCTCTAAATGAGCCAACTGGAGAAAACGCACCTCTAAATGAGCAAACTGGAGAAAACGCACCTCTAACATAACTCAAAAAGGATATTAAAACAAATGAATAAAAAACATTTTTATTAGAGAATAAAATCATACAGAAACTAAAATGAAAAGGGATATTGTTCTGATGTGTGTTTACACAAATTACTAAAAGCATAATTATGAAATCTATCACGCCACATAAATTCAGATAAATATGAATTGAGCATGTTTCTTCGACATCCATGTATCCTATAATAACCGTTATTACATTATCATTTGTATAATTTAGGTCTCGGGGGTACGGGAGAGGAGCCCCCGTAAAGATCACGCATCACAAATTGATCGGTCCTAATGTCATTTTCGTTTAAACTAACGAAAATATCATGACTTAACATCAAGGGCGTACAGTAGGTCTTAGTTTAACTATTAATCCCTGCTGGGGACACTGTCGTCAGCATTGACGTCAGCGGCGGCGGCCAATTTTCTGAAATTACTCCAACTGGAGAAAGCGCACCTGCGCTTTTGCCAACTGGAGAAAACGCACCTTTCAGTCACATCAGGTGCGTTTTCTCCAGTTGCTCCAAACTTCTTTACGTTTAAAGTAATTGATAAATGGAATAATTTTCCCGCGTCAGTCGTTCACTCTACCAGCGTTAATATTTTTAAGAACCGTTTAGATAGGCATTTTGAAAATATTAACGTTGTTTAAAATTAAAAAAACAATTAGTAGCAGGAGCTCTGGGGGTGGTGGTCGAGGATGAGTCTGTTGACGATTAATGCCAGCTTGTGACATGCCAGCGTGTGATGCCAGCAATAAAATAAAAAAAAAAGATTAACAGGAACGTAGATGTAGCTCGTAGAGTAAACTAATCCACTTTTTGTTTAACTTTACCTACTTTTTTTTTATCCTCTCCTTACTTGCATGTCTGTAACTCTTTTTACTTGCATGTCTGTAGTTTGCATGGTATGTGTTATTTATTTATTTGTTGGGTTCAAAATCCCAGCTGAGCCGTGAACGGCCAAGTTCTAAAGGGCCAGTTCAACCTACAGCCCAAGTTAAGCTAAAATTAAAAACTTACGGACTTGAGGTCCTATTAGGTCCTACCTCAGGGTTGCTGACTCGATGTGGGCCTACCTTAGGCCTCAGTTGCATGAATTTAAGATAAAATCAAAAGGGGCACTATTTATGGTCTTCTTTCTCAACCTTGCAACAACAACACAACCTGCACTATTGCACGATGCAACAATCTTGTATTGTATCTAAACAACCAAACTGAATTGCAAGAGAGCTCTCTATAAGACCACACCCTGTAAGTACGGCATTCCACAAACGAGTAGAAAAGACGGGCAGCGCCCCAAAATGATGCCACAAGAGTGCACAAACAATGATGCCACAAGAGCCCAAAAATGCTAGCTCTAAATTAAGTGAATTTTTCACTAACCTTACAATTATGAGATGGATATATATACACCTTAACTTAATATATACAAGCAATGCTGCATCAATCAGCTTAGTTATCATATCGCCTTGGGACAACAATGGTTCTTCCTCTTCTAGATTTTCTAACAGTATAACTGTGAGTTAAGACTGTGTTTGTATGGTTTGTAAGCGTTCTTATTTCACTTCTTTTCATCTTTCACCCCTTTCCTATTCTCTCCGACTATTTTTCTGACTTGTCGGCATTGGCCGGCGGATGATGGTGAGTCTTTTTTCTCTTTTTCTGAATGAATGTTAACCCACGAGTGATAGGTGTTGCTACTTACTTAACCCCTTATTCTCTTCTCTTAACCCCCTACTCTTTCCTTTCTCTCGGGCTCACCTTAGAGTGGATCTTAGGGTCTTTGTTAGCCTTAGCTTCTGTAGATCTGTAGAACTCTAAGCACCCAATTCTTCTTCCGAGGAGGAATCACTTCACAAATATCATCAGAGACACCCACAACAAAATACACCACATGGAGGTCCCACAAACCCTGACGGAACTGAGAAAAACTTACTGGCTACCAAAGGGTAGAACTGAAACAAAGAAAATTGTAAACACGTGCATTCATTGTAAACGTATCCATTCACGACCCTTTAAGACCCCAAGCCCTCCAGACCTACCTGTAGAACGAGTAACATTTACTCAGCCATTTGAAACCACGGGTATTGACTACACTGGAGCGATGAATGTGAATTTTGGAGGTAAAATGGATTCAAAGGAATACAAAGTGTACATTGTGCTCTTCACCTGTGCTGCCACACGTGCAATATGTCTAGACATAGTAAAAGATCTGACAGCAGAAGCTTTTATTGCTGCTTTCAGACGATTTTGTGCACACAATTCTGTACCCAAAACTATATGGTCAGACAATGCCACATACTTCAAATCTGGTGAAAGAATTATTCATCAGATTTTTGACAATGAAACAGTACTTCTTCTTTCTCTTCGCCCGTTCCCGCCTCTATGCGGGGTCGGCGTTTCTGACCAGCCTCCTCCACACAGCCCGGTCCTGGGCTTCTTCCTCCGACAAACCCTTCTCCCTCAAATCGTCCCTCACCTTCTCCATCCACCTTCGCTTCGGTCTGCCTCTCTTTCTCCTGCCATGCACCTCCATATTCATCGTTCTCTTACCTACATAATCTTCGTCCCCTCTCATCACATGTCCATACCATTTCAGTTTACTTTCTTGTATCTTCCTCGAGATTTCTCCAACCTTTGTTGTGCCCCTTATCCTTTCATTCCTTACTCTATCCAACCTTGTCACTCCGCACATCCATCTCAGCATTCTCATCTCCGTTACATCTAGTCTTTTCTCATGATCTTTCTTTATAGCCCAAGACTCAGCCCCGTACATCATAGCCGGTCTTACCACAGTCTTATACACCTTTCCCTTAACCCTTGCGCCTATTCTTCGGTCACACAACACCCCTGAAACTTTCTTCTAATTTTTCCAACCAGATTGCACTCTGTGTGTTATTTCTGTGTCCAGCTCACCGTCCTCAGCCACTGTCGATCCCAAGTACGTAAACTTACTTACTCTCTTTAACCTCGCTCCCTCTAAACTAATTTCTGAGTCTTGATTTTCGTAGAACCTCAGGTACTCCGTTTTCTTTCTGCTGATTTTCAACCCTCTGTCTTCAAAAAAACAGTACAAACTCATTTAATCAAACACAATATAACCTGGAAGTACATTCCTGTTAATACACCATGGTATGGTTCCATTTGGGAAAGAAACATACAGACTGTAAAGAACTGCTTTAAAAAGACTATTGGGACCAAACACTTACAACTTTTTGAACTCATGACTATTCTGTCAGAAATTGAAAACGTTATCAACAACAGACCATTAACTTATGTGGGAGATGGTATTAATGAGCCAGAACCTCTCACACCAAACCACCTAATTAAGGGAGAAACAGTAAACATGTTACTAGAATATGAACATAACAGTACAGAGGATCCAGATTGGGTAATAGGACACAAAGAACTCAACACAAAATACCAACATTTGACACAAATCAAAACTCAGTTTACAACAAAATGGAGAGAAGAATACTTAACAAGTCTTAGAGAAAGACAAACAATTAACAAAACAAAATTGGAATGATTCAGTCAAAATTAGGGGCATTGTGTTGATACATGACAAGACTCCAAGACAACATTGGTCAATGGGAAAAGTCTTAGAACTCAAGAGTGGTGAAGACGAAATTACCAGGGTTGTAAAACTGAAAACAGCAGCTGGTGAAACCACCAGAGATATCACATTACTATATCCTTTGGAGTGTGGGGCTAAGTTAGAACCATTACCCGAAAGGATGGATCAGGATGCTATTGGGGAGGAATCTCTCAATGTACCTGATGTAACTCAGACTAAACCAGACAGGCCTCAAAGAAAGATTGCTTTGAAAGCCAGAAAACTTTTACAAGAAAAAATTAAGAGTGGTGACTTATAAATCTTACACAAATTGAGCAAAGTTAAAATGCTTAATAACTTTACTTTAATTCCATAAATTTCCCATACCTAAGGGGAGTCAAACTGATTGACATAACTTTAACTAAACTTGAGAAGTTGGCCTCTTCAACTTTTATATTTAAATAGGTCTTGAGTAACCTCTCTCTTCTCACCCACCCCACCCAGTATATGGAAAAACTATACACGCTTACAACATGGTATCGTATGTGGTACCTTTTTTTAATTAAATATAAATTATTAATTAATTGAATTAAATATCTACAAAATTGCCTCGGGATTGGCGACATAGCCTATTGGGAATGAAAATAATTGCCATACGTACATAGAACCCATATGTAGTCATCGGGAATGCATAACAACAAGAAAACCAAATTTATTGTTTTGTGTTCAAAATTCTCCACTGCTGACTCATGAAAATTACATCGAGAGAGGAGTCAACGACCTTTGTGAAATCAACAGATTCCTAACGATATAAAAGCAGCTCGCTCGGAGCTGCTTATAATAACAGCGATGCTTTAAGCAAGGAAGATGTGCTTTGTCTTCCTATAAGCTCTGAGTGAAATCCTCTTGATATAAAACTTAATAACTATAAGAAAGATAGGCCTGTTTCTTGAACTTCCTTCATGTGTTTAAATAGTGACTGCCTATATTAGTTACATCGAGTCAACTCATTGTGTAGCTCCATCGTACCACGGCCCTACATCGAAAAAGATCGTCACGCTACACATTCTATGTAGTTGTTTGAGGTACTTATAGCCATTTCTGCTATGTGCCTTTCGTGTGTGTAAATAGCACATCCTCCTTTATGTCTCACTGTTCTGTCGGCTCGGAGGATATTATAGTTGTCAATTTCAGGGGCGGCTCGTCGGTAGGCACTGCGGAACTGCAGCACCCCCATGATCTTATGATTATTATATTTAAATATTTAAAATAGCCTCTCTGATTGTTTTTTTTCAATGAACTTTGAGTTTTTAAATCAGATTATATCCTTTTTTCCTTAAACTATTTCAATGCCGAACGAATGAATCACGAAAGTAGCTTCAGCCTTCCCGTGGAACTGCGTACTTAACAGTTCCAGATTTTGTTCGAAACGCTTGAAACCTCGGTGGCGGACGTACGAAGAGCGAGTCAGAATCGCGGGTTTAAGAGGATCCAAAGCACTGTGGACAGAGCAGTGCCGATTTGTTTGTTTGACGTGGTAGTTGTGTTGCTGTATCGTTTGCTAATTCGAAATTTAATTCCCGAATTGCATTTATCAATGATTCGTTATCATTTATTTTTTGTCGTGAGATTGAAGTTAATTATATAATAATTGGATTATTTACAATATATAGCTTTCATTTCTTAGAATATTTTTTCGCTCAGAATAAAAACAGAAGAATGGAATTTGTTTATAAATAAATTTTTTGGCAAATTCGAAATTACCCGTTAAGCGTAAGTACCCTATAATTGATTTTATGATACTATTTTACTTATGTTTATGACTGAGTAGTGAGTAGTTATCTATTTATCTATTCGACTTTCTCTCTCTCTCATATATATATATATATATAATTGACACAATTGTTCGCAATTTCTGAGGCAGCACCCCCATAACTGAAAGTCACGAGCCGCCACTGTTAAATTTTCACATACAGGTGGTTCCGATTTGTTTTCCAATGGGGGTGCCGGTTTTGTTGCCTTGTGGTCCTCCGAGAATTTATCTCTTTTTATCTTTGTCGGTACCTGTTGTCCCGATAACGCATGAAGTGCCTTTGTTCGTACCTTCTGTCCGGCTCTCGGATTCCTATATTTATACTTGTCAGCTGGTTTTGTAATTGCTGGATAGCATTTAGCAGCTGAAATGCGTTGGCTGCGTCTAAAAAATTGGCACTTTTCTTTGATGTTCGTTTTTTTCTGTTCACTCGTTGCGTTCCTTTGAGGTTGGTGGTATCGGCATTTTTTTTCATATTTGCAACTCCCATATCTTGCATAAGTGTTGCAGACCGTAAGATGGTGGAACATGCATTTCTTATCAAATTTGCAGTATCCACTTGTGTAGTGCATTTTGCATAATGTGGGATGTGCATAATATATGCATTGCCCATCCTGATATCTGCAGTTTCCTTTCGTGTAGTATTTACATACGATATTTTCTACATTTCTGCTTCTTATTATTTTCAAAGTTCTTAATTTTGGCATTATCATTATTTTTATTTGGCTGTTTATTTTCTAGGTTTTTAGTTATGGTAAATTTATAGTATTACACCCGTCGCCCTTTGGAGGTGAAATTTATGTTTTTCCTATGGTTTTTTATGTATTTTGAACGAATCTGACCTTCAAAACCGTCGGAAATGACTCGTTTTTGAGATACCCCCCTCCCCCAGCCGGCAATCTGGGGGTACCCTGGTGGGAACCGGGAGTTCTCGGGTGGGGGACATCACAGAAAACGAGTCATTTCTGACGGTTTTGAAGGTTAGATTCGTTCAAAACATCAAAAACCATAGGAAAAACAAATTTCACCTTCAAAATTGACCTAACCTTCCTAACCTAACCTATCCTAACTTAATCTAACCTATCCTAACCTAACCAAACCTAACCTATCCTAACCTAGACAGAATAATCACAGTACCGTCTTTTCTTCGTTTTAGGCACAACGTAACTTTTTCTACAACGCCACAGTTTCTGATCTTGACGATATGTACACTCCGTTTTACAATGTGGACACTTCACTATTGTCGGTAGAACACCGTGAGCACGCAGAAACTCAACACTTTTTTCTAAATTTTCGTAGAAAGCGACAATACCGCGGTAATGATCGAACGAGCACGTGTCACACGAAGCCATTCCGGTAGCAAAGTAATTCAAATTCTCGAAATGGATGGAGCGCAGTGATTGGGCAGACATGTAACGGTCAGCCGCGCACGGACACCAAACGAACGTACGAACACACACTAGATACACACAAAAGAAATTTATATCTCGAAAACGAAGCATTTGCGATGGAAACGCTATAGAGGAAAAGTGTCTTAGAATTTAAAAATCTACTTCATGAACTTATAATAATTGCTGGACGTTAGACGGGTGTAATACTATAATAATACCAAAACATGTTGAAATTGTAAAACCAGATATCATGATCATAACTGAGACGTGGACAAAATTTAGCAGTGTACCAAATAATCAATTAAGTGAGCGAGATAATATTATTACCTATGAATTAAATGGCTATGAACTTTTTTATTATGAGCGTAAACATTTTGATGGCGGTGGAGTATTTATTTATGCAACGTCAAATTTGTCTTCAATAGAAATAAATTCAATAAAAGAAAGTGAAATAGTTGCGTCAGTATGGATAGAAATCAGAAATAAAAAATGGTAAAAAAATTAAAATAGGTGGTATATATAAGCCACCAGAAGGATGTTCAATTAGAGGAATCCCAAAACAAGAGAGGAGAATCGATATGTAGAAAATAAATTATTAAGGAAATCAATAAGGTAAGTTCAAATGATGTAATTATTGTTGGAAATTTTAACTATAGATACATAAATTGGGAAACATTACAAACACCTGAAAGTAATGAGAACTTCCTTGATTGTATTCTAGAAAATGGTCTAAATCAGTTAATTAAAGAACCAACCATTGAGAATGCAATTTTAGATTTATTATTAACAAATATTGCTAATTCTATATATGACATACCAGTCTTTGAAACACTGGGTTCAAGTGATCATTTTATAATAAGATTCAAGGTGGAATTTCACTCAAAGTATACCAAAAATGCAGTTGAAATTTCTGACTTTAAAAATGGAAATATGACTGAACTAGTTAACGAGTTAAATTGTATAAATTGGGCGGAGATTTTTGAGCTTCAACCCAAAGATATATTCAACCAAAGTAAATCTACACACTATGTATGGAAAAGTTAAAAAATAATGATAGGACAAGAGGTCATAGCCTTAAGCTTTTCCAGCAAAGATGTAAATCACGGTTAGGACAACATAGTTTTTCAAATAGAGTAGTAAAATTCTGGAATAGCTTAGATGAAGAAGTTGTGAGTTCCCATACTTTGGAGACTTTTAAGAATAAACTAGATAACTTAATGAGTGAAAGAGGTATCTGGTAATGACGTTTTGCTGGAACTGGTAATGGTGTGGAGAAGAGGTTTGTGAACCCCTCCCACATTTATATATATATATATATATATAGTTTATTTTTTATTTGGGTAATAACTCTCATCACCCACACAGAGTAATGGGATGTAGGGAGGCAGCATCTTGGGTTAGGGGATACTCTCTGTCTTTATACACCCCATTTAAAGAGATTTCTCTGCCGAGCGGTGCCCTCCATAGCACTGTGATGTATGAAAGACTCATTATGGTCACTTGCCTCATAGACACCTTTAAATGGGAGACCCTGAATGGGTGTACATTCAAATACATTCACCTACTCCTTTTCTCTTAATTGTAAAGCTTTTATTATTCAGGTTATATGTACAGTGCTTACAAGAAGTCTCGCGCCTCTGTCTCGTCCCAAGCTAGTCTGTTAGGTATAAAATGGGCGGTCCTTATGGCAGCGGAGGTGTGTTCGGATTGGTGCACATAACTGCTCTAACACAATCAATGACGTCCATTATTACGTCACTTCTGCTACATTTTAGTGTTTAAAATACAAATGATTAAGAAGCAGAATGGAGCAAGTTTCGGGATGTTGGGATGGTTATGGAGCAATCCTAGTCATCATAATATTAGCTGGGCATTACATTATACCGTCTCAATATATACTGTAGACTATAGAGAATGACTAATTCGGCAAATATCCCAAATCATGGCATGATACCCAAGTTATTTTGACGCAGGTCTAAATTATTTGCTCAAATGCAATTATTGATATTAAGTAATTGTTGGGAATTGTTGTCAGTATTGTTGTTTGTGATATATATCCTACGTGAAGAATCTAATGACCAAATTCCTAAGTGAACCTCTCACGCGCTCGCATTTCGAGGAAGTCACGGTCGTCTCACTAATAGGTAGTTTATCCATTGTTTTAAGTGGTAACCTATTAAACGAACTAGTATGTTAAACCTATTCCATCTTATGAAAGTCATTAGTCTAAAGCAAGACTGGTGGGCCGTGAATCAGAGAAATTTGCATTTGATTTGTTCATCGTAATTATTACGTAATATAGTATATTGTATATAGTAGTACATAAGAGTTTATTGGTAGCATATCATATGACAATTCCCATAAACATGTGATGACCTCGACGTTGCCAGTTTTTATTTTTTTCCTGAAACTATTACCTTCTCATAGTTTGTTTCAACAATGCATATATTATCATCTCCACGAGCGTAGACATTGCAAGAAAAGATTCTAACTAAGGATAAGTAAAGTTCTTTCATGGTCACAATATATACTTTTATAGATGTCAAACATAAAAATATAATAAAATTCTATATTAACATAAATATATATTCGATACACGTTTACGTCATGGCTTTAACATCAGTATTTCGTATAGCTTCCTCCAGCATCAATAATTTCTTGCAATCGTTGCGGCATAGAAGAGGCCAGATTGTAGGGAATGTATGGTGTTCGGCGTAAGCTCTCCCAACTATTCCTCGTGTGAGCTAAAAGTGCTTCAAATGTTCTTTCATTGCGTTGCTCCAATTCGTTAATCATTATTGCCCAAAGGTTTTCAATCGGATTCAAATCAGGAGAACGTGGTGGCAGAATTAGATTAATAATCTCTGGGTGATCTTCGTACCACGCTCTCACAACGTTACTCCTATGAATGGGACTGTTATCTTCCATTAAGTAAAATGGTTCCGGTGCTGGAACCAGATACGCACGAACACTGGGTAGCAGCACCTCTTCCAGTATCTGGCAATATTGCTGTCCAGTAAAGCGTCCATCTACTTGAGTCAATTCTCCGACACCATAGCCAGACATCCAGCCCCACACACCGAGATTGATGTGACCACTACGTTTGCTCGGGAAAACATTTCCTTCTTCATAGCGTTTTCCGCGCTGCCTCCAACAATGCAGGGAACCATGACTATCTGTTGAAAATGTTTTTTCGTCACAGTACACAACTTTTCTCCAGAATTCTTCCTCCTGCGGCAAGTATTGCAAGGCAAATCCCATCCGCGCCTCTTTATGCTCAATCGTCAATGCAGGTTTTATAGCTGGACGGCGAGAAAAATACCCTGCCTCGTGAAGTCTGTTGTTCACTGTATTTGCGCTACAACGAAGGTTCAGGTGTCTGTAAATATGCGTCGCTGGAACAAACGGATGCTCTCTGGCATGATTAACAATCGCAGCATCTTCCTCTTGGAATGTTGAACGCGGAGGACCAGACCTCGGCAAAGTAGCGATTGAGTTTTCTGCTTCATACCGATGAATCCACGGTTCCACAGTGCTTCGATGAACGTCCAGTCGTCTTGATATTTCTCTTATTGGCACACCATATTCATGCAATGTCACCATTGCTCCCCACATTGCCTGGGTCGTCTCGTGGTGCACAGACGGCCTTTCCATCTTTGTGTAAATGGCTTATGTGAAGCGTGCTGGGACGATAAAGGAAATGAGGATACCATGCACCCCTTCTGAAATTGATTTCGGTTGTGAAGGGTACCAACCCTTCGAATGGTAATAATAATCAGCCAATTTCCTATTTTGTTGAACATATGCATAAAAAATTCGTCTTAAAAGCCAAGGATCCAAAGATTGTCAGCAATAGTTTATATCACAACTGAATATAGTCAGCCATCAACAGTATAATCATATTTTATTTCCATAACTACTCATGACTACTCTGTCATAGTAAATAAATAACCTTATTATGACTTAGGTAGTAGTGGTAATTCTGAGTGGCGGCCTCTAGCCACATACGTTAAACCTATCAGTGCGTCTAAGACCAGGCTCTTCTGTTTTTGTCAATTCATTGTTAGTTTAAGGTATTTTGCTTTTTGTCTTTCTAGGTCTAGGGCATTAAAATAAATATTTGAGTTTGTGTTTAGCATTTCCTTCTCCCTTCGTAATTTCCCACCCAACCTCGTTTCCTTCGACATAGCAACGCTTACCTCCATCCTCATTCCACTTCCTTCATTAAACCTATTATCACTTTTACTGTCCCTTCCTTCCATCCTTCAATGCCAGCGTTCTTAAACCTAGCACATAAATTATATAATATGGAATCTAACACCTTAGATCTCTACGCATTCATGTTACTTGAAGACGCCTGTGTCTTAGGGGAATCTAAGTGTTGAGAGTGGGCTTGAGGGGTAGTCTATAGATTATTACAGATAACCTTGAACGCTCCAACTCTTTAAAAATTATTATTTATTACGCACATCATATGGCATAATACACACATGAATTTAAGTATCTCTTACACTATAGGATAGTATAGGAATGGAATTGAATCCTACCAGAGTTAAAAAGTCGCAAAATATGATAGATTAGTTTGGAGAGAGAGAGAGAGAGAGAGAGAGAGAGAGAGAGCTTTTAAATGGTTTGTGGGTAAGGGCTCCACGTATGTTATTTTAGTCCAGGGTAGTTTATGTGGAGGTGTTAACGTAACTTGCACTTGGGACTGTTAATTGTAAGACAACTACCATAGCTGGGACTGGCACACGTTATCCCCTGCATACTCTATATATATCTATATACAGTATGTCTCTATATATAAATAGATAGTGATCAACACAATGATAATGTGGACGTCATTGATGGGGTTAGAGCAATTATGTGCACCAATCCGAACACACCTCCGCTGCCATAAGGACCGCCCATTTTATACCTAACAGACTAGCTTGGGACGAGACAGAGGCGCTAGACTTCTTGTAAGCGCTGTACATACGTACATACGTACCATACGTACCGTTTTGAACGGGACAGTACCGTTTTTTGGTATTATTATAGTATTACACCCGTCTAACGTCCAGCAATTATTATATATTCATTAGGTAGATTTTTAAATTCTAAGACACTTTTCTTCTATAGCGTTTCCGTCGCAAATGCTTCGTTTTCGAGATATAAATTTTTTTTGGTGTGTATCTAGTGTGTGTTTGTACGTTCGTTTGTGTGTTCGTGTGTGTTGACGTCACATGTCTGCCCAATCAGAGCGCTCCATCCATTTCGAATTTGAATTAGTTTGCTACTGGAATGGCTTCGTGTGACATGTGTTCACGGTGTTCTACCGACAGTAGTGAAGTGTCCACTAGGGTGGATCGATTTTACATTTTTTTCGATTTCCATATTCTAATAGAGACAAAAACTTGCGCATGCATGAGAAAATAGCCTCTGCAAAATCTTAGCTTAATAGGTAATCATCTTCTGCCCCCGGCAGAGCGATGAAAATCATATTTTAGTAGTCAAAAACGTATTTTTCTTATAATTTTTAAAATATTTCAATATGCGTGTGTGTTATTTCATGCCTAAGCAACGATATAAATGCTATGGGAAATATATAAATGCATTATTTAAGACAAAGAGCCGATCTGAAAATATGTATATAAATTACCTATTTTTTCAACATTTGACGTTGTTGCCGGGGGCAAAAGATATTAACGTAGGACAACGCGCTTGGAAAAACGATCATATGAGGTCTTTTTCATCGACTTTATAGTTATTAGGAATAATTTTGATGCATATTAAAATATTTATAAGAATACGTTTTTGACTACTAAAATATGATTTTCATCTCTCTGCCGGGGGCAGAAGATGATTACCTATTAAGCTAAGATTTTGCAGAGGCTATTTTCTCATGCATGCGCAAGTTTTTGTCTATTAGAATATGGAAATCGAAAAAAATGTAAAATCGATCCACCCTAGCTGTCCACATTGTAAAACGGAGTGTACATATCGTCAAGACCAGAAACTGTGGCGTTGAAGAAAAGACGGTACTGTGATTATTCTCTTAGATTTTAAAGGTAATTCCTGTTTTTCTTTTAGGATAGGTTAGGTTTAGTTAAGTTAGGATAGGTTAGGCTAGGTTGTTAGGTTAGGTCAGGATAGGTTAGGTCAGGTCAATTTTGAAGGTGAAATTTGTTTTCCTATGGTTTTTGATGTTTTGAACGAATCTGACCTTCAAAACCGTCGGAAATGACTCGTTTTCTGTGATTTCCCTCACATTGCCGGCTGGGGGGGGGGTATCTCAAAAACGAGTCATTTCCGACGGTTTTGAAGGTCAGATTCGTTCAAAACACATCAAAAACCATAGGAAAAACATAAATTTCACCTCCAAAGGGAGACGGGTGTAATACTATAAATTTACCCGTTTTTTTTATGGGTTCTGTATGGGTTCTGTCACTGAAGAATAATTGTAAGCTCAATATGTTTATGTACTTACTTTTTCATGAATACAGAATATTACATAACCCCCGTCCCTTTTTTGCCATCCCAATGTCCCGTTTTTGTCTCAAGGAAATATGGTCAGCCTAGTCATATGAGAAACGTAGACAACCTGATCCTTTGAGTCCGCAAAACTATTGTAAGGTACTATATAGGGGCCTATATAAGTAGTAGACAAGCAGCGACTAAGGTCCTCTAGATTCATGTAAAACTTCTTAAGATGAGATAATCATATGTTGTTCAAAATTAGTATGGTAGTGGTATTGAAGAATGATCCACAGGTTCCAAGGATTTAAAGTTAATGTACAGCTAGTAAATGTGTGACAATCTATAATTTTCAGAGATCAATTGTATCTTAATTTTGTATGTAACTGTATTTGTGGTTTGCTTATATTAACAGTGGAGCCACCCAGATGGGCCGAATGGCCACTTGTGTGCTCATTATAAAATTTTTTACCATGGTACCATGTGGTCTGACTAGATATAAGTAGACTTTGGTTTGACGTAAGTAAATTTGGCATTTCTAAAGCGGCTGCTAGGAAAGCCAGCTTGATATCCATAATTGATCGCTATGTCGAACTTACCTATTTTTTTATTATGAAAATTTATTATTAAACCAAGATTTTCTTCATAAGTCTAAGCATATTTAACTATTGTTTATAATGTTGCAAGTAGAAGATGCCAAATATCTTAAAAAGTAAGTCGGTTCGTTTAAAATGCTAATGAAACATGAGTGGGAAATAGGAAGATTTTGTTGTGCTCGAAGTTCTGGTAAATTTTTACAAGTGTACATTACAGGCTTTGTAAATCAAAACTATGTTTTTCTGATGGTTTTTGATGCGGTTTGAACGAAGTTAATTTCGTTCAAACAATATAAAAAACAATCTGAAAAACATGTTTGCTGTAATGTGCTCTTGTAAAAAAATACCAAAGAGGCATTCCATGTCAAGTGGAAATCACTTACACAAAACCACTTTTTGGTGATTTCTGCCACTCATCTCGCCGATTTTAATGATTTTTGATGTGGTAGTTTGGTATGATGAGTAATGAAGCGTGACCAAATTTTAGCCACTTGGGTCAAATAGTTTGGGAGTAATGACCCCCTCAAATTTGGGGTCAGCAGTGTAATCTCATGATTTTGAACGGTCATAACTCAGGATCTAATGGATGGATTTTAATGATTTTGGTGTCAAAATGCTCAGAAAAGACAGCAGACTAACTTTAATTTTATGCACAGAGTGCGTACATTCTGTTTAAAAAAGTTGAATTTATATTTTACCTTTGACCTTGACCTCAGGTCAGAGTTCAGAATTCAAGGTCATGAAAATTGGCATAAGTAAAGACCTTTAGATGAAGCATATTCAAGCAAAAAATTGGAGTGGGATCATGGGTTTGCTTTCCACAAGCTTTTGAAATTGTGCATGTTGTAAATTTTGAGCATTTTATTTAAGATAATTTCATAAATAGTTCATATACCGGTATATACATATTATAATATAGCTACATACATGATTTGATATATATCTATAGGTAAGCATCAAGATTTTTACAAACAAATTAGGTTAATATTCGTTTTAATGCTTTGTTCGTTTTCGATAGGAGACATTCTATGACAATTTAACATATAAATTCATATTCAGGACACCTTGAAACCTCAGGGAAACTGATAAAAATCAAGGAAATGTAATAATTATTTTTTATGGAAAAAAAAAAAATTAAAAAAAAATTTAGACGTAAAAAGCAGCCATTATAGGCCATTGACCGAGTATTTAGCTTTTAACGCTGTTAAAATTTTAACGAACGTCGCCCTCTCCAGTTTTATGGGGAGACATCTCGTGGCAAAATTAGGAAACATAGGTCAAAACAACCAATTAAAAATCATTTTTGTTTCACGTGACCTTATCCGACCAATCAGGGACGTACATTTTGAATCTCTCATAATGCATACTCATTCAAGAATGCTTTTTCAGTCTGGTTTTCATTATGGTGTGCAGAGGTTGTGATTGCCTGGGTTTTTGGTACCTTGGAACGCAGTTCCAAAAAACTACTATTGTTTGCGGTTCCTCAGAGAGACGCAACAACTCTTGTTCGCCTGATCCAGCAACATATTAGGCCTGGGACTACAATCTATTCCGATGAGTGGCGTGCGTATTCTCAACTTGGAAATCTAGGCTACATTCACCGGACAGTCAACCATTCACAGCGGTTCGTGGAAGACACCATTCACATTCAAAATATTGAGCGTTGTTGGAAAGACGTGAAAAGCTGGATATTACGGTCTGGCAACAAAACCCAATCAGTTTAGGTTAGGTTAGGTCTGTTTAGGTTAGGTTAGGTCAGGTCTGAACCAAAACATATTTTTCTGGTGTTTTTTGGTGTGATTTGCTCAAATCTGAACTTCGTTTCTTTAGGAAATGAGCCGTTTTTGAGAAATTTTCAATTTTAAAATTTCTAAAAAATGGCTCATTTCCCAAAGAAACGAAGTTCAGATTTGAACAAATCACACCACAAAATACCAGGAAAATGTGTTTTGGTTCAGAAAGGAGGAAAAGCACTAAAACGAATAATTACCACAAATTATTTGGTTTTCTAAAAGTATCAGTAATTTTTATCACAAATCCTATACAATTTTTGCAGTTAAAAATAACTTGAAATTTAGGTGTTTAAAGTTTGAATAATGACTAATTTGTACAGGTATTTCTGATGAATTAACACTTCATATTGCTGTGCTGAACCTGAAAAATATAAATTTTATACCTATTAAAAATTTAAGTGAAATTATCATGATAAGGGGTTGTTTAAAAAATTAATTAGCAAGGTAGGTAGCTAAACCCC
Source organism: Bathynomus jamesi (assembly GCA_023014485.1). NCBI lineage: Eukaryota > Metazoa > Arthropoda > Malacostraca > Isopoda > Cirolanidae > Bathynomus > Bathynomus jamesi. The sequence goes on along the minus strand of JAJOZX010006498.1, from coordinate 52,281 downwards.
TTAGTTACCTCCCAAGGTCTAGGTGTGTACCTCGTTCCAACTTCCGAAGGACCTAGGCCTAGATACTATGCAGGGTGCCAAAACAGGTTTTTTTTTATTCCGTATTAGTTTAGAGATCTTATATATTCTACTGTATGGCAGAAACAAGCATAGGCATCAGGCACGCGCTTGTGGAGAAAATAAATTTTCTAACCTCTAAGTTACTACTAAGGATTCTAACCCAGGACCATTTATTCACAGTCACAGGCTCTAATGACGAGGGTTAGAGGGATTTCCGCTATTTAATAATAATTTAATATTAGGAAGCTGTACAATTTAAGATAGACTACCTAATACTTAGAATTGTATTCATTAGTGTAATTATTAAAATATAGTTAGTTACAGTATATAGGCATACATGTCAATAAGCAATTTAAATAACAATACGGTACTCACATTTTCCATGCAGTTGTAAGTTTTTGATTATATGTTTTTGACAATAAGTTTGTATCCAGTTTCTTGATTACTTTTTAAGATGATGCTTTTTCAGGATCATATTGGCTTCATTGGTTTCCTTTTTTGTGATTGTATATGTTCTTTCAGTAGCTGTCATTGGGTTTGATTGTGAGGATGTTGGACAAATCTACTGTAAGTACAGTCATACCCCGCTTTACGTCGGTTCACTTTACATCGGTTTTCAAGAGCAAGATTTTGTTCACACTACGTCGTTTTACTCGACTTTACGTCGCTTTACGTCATTTTTTGACTTACGTCCTTGGAACCAATTACCGACGTTAGGCGTTTTTCATATTTATTATCTATAGTATTGAAAACATAACCATAAAGTATTTATTTATAGTTGTATCTAATCGCTACCATCGTCGGAGTGTTTTACAGTGTTTACAATCGGTTTTTGGTAGACTTAGGCACCTCTGTTCGCTTTACGTCATTTTTCGACTTATGTCGGGGTCCTTGGAACCAATTACCGATGTTAGGCGGGGTATGACTGTATATCAGAATTTTTAGGATAAGTAAATGACTTGTTTGGGCCACAAGGGTGAAGGAAGTTTACTTTCACTTCACCCTCACCAAGATATATTTCCATCATACACCCAATCCACCAGTGGTTATCATACTCCACTGTTACATATCCTGTGACATTTTCAATTAATTGAGTGGCTCGTTGGTAGGGGAAGTGAATTCCTTTTGACTTTCAACTGAGGCGCTGTACATTTGTACTTCTAAACAATTTTTTGTCAGTGGTATGAATGAATGTAATTTTTGAGTTCCTGGTATGGTTCTCACTTTTGATAAAATTGGATCTAAAAATTCTTTCTCATTTGAGTATTGTTCTTGTGTTGCAAAGCTAAAAGACATTTGAGTAAATTTTAAGGAACAGAAATTAAAAAGATCTTTTGGGGATAGAATTTGATTTTCATATGGTCTACGAAGACTTTCTTTTGATGCTTCCCTTTTGATGGTTCCTCCAACACCATCCGATGATCCCTTGCCATGGCTGGTAGCAAAAAAATGCCACTCAGCCTTAACTCCAAATTCTTCATGGTGGCGGCATAAATTTAAGAAGTTTTGCAGTTTTTGTATTGACCTGTGCATCCATCTGTAAAATAAATAATTCTGTTTAATAACTGAAAATTTGACTTCAGATGATTTATTAAAACTTTTATGAATAGTTGCACTGCAACAGTATCATGTGTATTACACTGAGATAATAGTTAGAGAGCTGTGATTTACTTTTTCTTGCTCTTTGTAACAATAAACCCATGGATGAAGAGTCACTTGGCAATTATTCCAGTGAAATCCTTGAGCACAATCTTGGACTACAAAGGAATAGTTTTTGGAAAAGTCCCCAATCACCAAAAAATCACCTTCATCCAGTTAATTTTTTCTTTTTTCTAAGTATTTGGCTTGTTGTTTGGCAATGAAATCATGATGCCTTTGTCAAGTTAGTCGAGAAATAAAGGTATCTAGGAAATCTTCTAAATTTTGAATAACATAGTCCAGCTGAGATTGATCTGTTATTGTCCACTATTTGTACTGGATTTCATCAATACCTTTTCCTTCATAACATGTAAGAAGAGTTTCCTTTAGCGGATCAGGTTGAAGGCATTGATCACAATCTCCTAAATAGCAAGAAGGTTGACTTGTCTCAAATAATTTTGGCAAAAGTGCAGTGGTAACTACTCAATGGAGTTTCTTCCTCACTGGTAATTTCTGCAATTCTAGAACCTGTCATCATTAAATTAACATTCTGATGAATTGTGCAGACCCACACACTATGCATCCCACTTGCTCCAGCCAAAACACATTCTTTGGGGTGTAGCATCACAAATTTTGAAAATCCTATGGAGAGAGCTGGAAACTTACTTAAATTGTTGATATGCTTCTTTTAGATTACATAAAACTAACCTCTTGATATTTTTTTCATTCACCATTTTCTTTTATTGTTACAGTCTTTCTTGCCTACCATTTGTCTACTTATTTCATTTCATCATTTCTAAAAAACTCTCTAACAGTATTAGTTACTTCCAGTGACAATTCCTTCCCCATCTTTGGATTTGGTGATGACTAGTGATGAGTAATTTTTTATTCTTTTTTTTTTTTTTTTTTTTTTTTTTTTAAATGAAGATAGTCTGTTTTTTATTGTTTTAAACTTATTCCATATTTTTCTTCCTATAATCTAATAAGTATATTAGTATTACCTATAATTTACTATATACTACCATGCTGATACGGTTATACCTAGTATATATAGTCATCTTTTAGAAAAACTGAATCACACAAAAAGTATATAATAGAAAGAAAAAACAAACCCTCATTTTTTATATGTATATATATTTTTTAACTAGAACATAAAACATTCTTCCTCGTTTCAAACAATATACATAATTGTGATTGGCAAGAGTACCAGTATATATATTCCAGATAGAAAAAAAAATATTCACCTTTTTTTGAACCTTTTTGTTAACCTAATGTTGTTTAACCTTCATTTCCATGGAAGAATCATCACTAGATTGGGTAGAGCATATATGCTAGTTTCAATATCACAGGTACTGGTATAATATACATAATAAAAAATACATAATACTGGTATAAAACAATATATATAAATGTGATTGGCAAGAATACCAGTGTATATATATATACGGTATATATATTAGGGTGGTCCACTCTTATAGGGGTGGAATTTTTTTTTGTGATTTGTTTGTATTGCTGGGTTGTAACTTATGAGGATGGATGAGAAAACACCTCTGGGAAAGTTTTATTTGAATCAGTTAATTTGTAGGGGTAGCACATGACACTTGAAGTTTTGGTATAATCTGAAAATCACAGCAAAGTTAATCTTGGTGACAGTACATGACTATTAGGGTAACTAACAATTCCGAAATGAATTGACTAACAATTCCCTCTGCACCTCATTTGATCTTTGTTTTCTCGCCCAGTTGCCAGGCTGACTTCAGTGGTTGAGGAAACTGCTTCCTGTAGTTAGCAACAACTTGCAGGAGATACTGCAGTTGTTCCTCATTCCTGGTGTGGCAGCCATTGTATTCATTAATGAGAGCAACCCCCTCTCTGCATGATCGTTCACGACAGAGAGGTTTGCCACTGATTTCTTCGCTATTTGGTAATCAGGATCACTGTCCCAATCCCGCACCTCCTTCCTCAGGTATCCCACACCTGACCCCAGAGACAACAGCAGTCCTTTTGAGTTTGCTGTTGCTAGTGACTCGATTGAAGCCCCCTCAGCAACACCTTTCCTTCTCTTCTGGCAATCAGGCTTTCCTTCAACTTCCTCCATCGCCTTCACCATTGCTGTTTGTCTCTTCAGACACCTCAGGATCGAAAATTGCGAGGCCCACCATCTCCTCCGAAAGATACCAAAGATGACCGCTGAGTTTTTTAATGCCACTTCCGAAATTTTGGGGTCATGGTATTCCCGAAGACTCTGCAGAAGACTGAGGTTGCTGCGAGGCGCAGCAGCATTTATTGGCGCTGTCATCCATGCCTGCAGGTAGATGGAAACAGTGAAGACACTGACATCCTTAAGACACTTTTGCTCTCGTGGAGTGAGGGCTGGGATTTGTCCCCTGAACAGCCACATCTTCAATGAATAGATCACCTTAGATAACCATCTGGCTTGGTGCATGGGGCCAGGTCGCTTGAAGGTGTAGTTGTCAATGCTCCCTCCCAAGAAAATGATGGACAGATCGAGGAATTCCTGATAGTCATCTCGAAAGGATTTTGAGGAGTGTTTTTCCTCAGCAAAGCGGAGAATCCAATCTCTAATGGGGGCCAAGAGTCGATGCACCTCTTCATCATCCCATCTGGTGCCGTATGTTCCTGTGTCAATGAAGGTCCATTTGCTCTGAAACCTGCTGAACAATGGAACATCAGGTCCACTCATTGGGCCATAGCAAGCAGTGAAAACTCCACCGATCATCACTTCCATGATGTGATGATGGCAGGCAAAATGGAGAAGGTCTTTCTTCAACTTCTGCTCCAACAACACACACGCTCCATTCAAACGACCAGCATTGGAGGCAGTGGTGTCGAAACACATCCCGACAGATTCTTCGAGGCCCCAATCAGTCAATAATTCAAAAACTGCGCTGGCTTGGTGTTCTCCTGATCCAGTTGGTATTTTGGGGACTCCAAGGAGCTGAGATTGACCCGAAAAGGAGGAAATGAGCACAGGCAGCCGATCCACATGCGCATGGTCTCTGGTGTTGAGGTGGTCTGGAATAAGTTTTCCATCCCAGTGGATGATTGCAGGACCAGACTGAAAGGAAGCTTTTAGGCTACTGCAGATCATGATCCGATGTTGTTCTCTCTGCCGTTTGATGGAGGTCCAGGTGATGTTAAAATTCATTGGGCTGTGGCCAAGGCTCAATGCAGTCTCTGCTATTATGTAGGTTGCCATCCTGTAGGTTGCCATCCTGTCCGTAGTGTGTGTCCGATCTAGGGCAGCAGCTAGATTTGATGTTATCACATTCTTGACTCTTTTCACCTGTTTTGGAGGTCGCTTTCCACCTTTTGCCCATTCATCTTCGGTGGATTCTGTTGAGGACACCAATACTGCTGTACCCGACGTTGATGCACCTTCATTGACTGCCTGCAATACAATCGAAGAAAATGGACAATTAGTGTTAACGAACAACCTAATCATTGCAATCAAATGAAAGTAGGAATTTGAAGAACAATCTCACCTTTCTCTTTCGCATCTCCTCCTCCATCTTCCTGTGGGCAGCTTGTTTTTCTTTTTCTGCTGTTTTTCTGTCTACTCCCACCATGCATCCCCGTCTTCCAGGCTCTCGCTGGGCCAGCAAGAAGGCCTTGTCTTCTGGGTTTTTGATTAGAGACAAGGCATCAGCATGTGCCATATCAAATAGGTTCCGAAGTGTCTCCTTGAATCCCTCTTCGTTGTACACCTAAATATAAATAATAAATATATATAATATATATGATAAATGTATTGACTATTGTACAGTATAATATGTCATACTCTCGAGAAACTATTTTATTTATCATTGATCATCCAACTCACCTGCTTCTGGCTCCTCCTCATTCGTCCTTTTTTTATTTTGATCCAATCTTGGTGAAGGTCCAAGATCTTTTGGATTCCTTTGTATTTTTCCCTTGTTGGGATTCGAGCTTTGTTCCAAAATATTTCAAGTTGACCCCACACTACTTGAGCACTTTCCTTCAACTCCTTCTTGAGATTAGTGTGGTGATGATGGAAACATGACAATACTTCTCCACGTGATGGTAATTTGCTTCCAAGAAGCTTGTCCTTCACTTTATCTCCTTCAAGGAGATAAAAGCAAGAGCTTCGAACTTGTCATCATATATCCAACCACTAAACACAACCAATGAACACTACACCAATAATCTGTCAAGGAAAAGATGTATTACTGGAACTGGAACATAATATACAAGTAAATCTACTAGGTAGTGCAAAAGTGCAAAAATGAAGTACTGTGTGCTACCCCTAAAAAGTGATTGATTTGGGAAAAAATTGGCCAGAGGTGTTTTCTCATTCATCCTCACAAGTTACCGCCCGGCAATAACAAAAAATCAAAACTTCAATTTTATGGACCACCCTAATATATATATTATATATATATATATATATATATATATATATATATATATTCCAAATAGAAAAATAAAAAAAATTAAAATATTCATCTCTTTCTTTAAACTTTGTGTTAACCTAATGCTGTTTAACTTTCATTATCTGATTCTATTTCCATTGAAGAATCATTATCACTAGATTGATTAGAGCATATAGTTTCAATATCACAGGTACTGGTACTTATTGCAGATTTGGATGTTGATGAAGCCAATGTAGCACCATGTTTTACTTCACTTTCTTGGAATTTTGCATTTTGGGATATAAATACTAGCTTTGCTGCTCTGTCTGTGCTTAATCAGTTTCTTTTGGCTGTATGGATATTACTGTATGTGCTAAATGATCTCGGAGGTAATGAAAGGGTGAAATAGAGGTGTATGAGTTTGTGTAGGTATATATGTGAGTATGCGTGCGTATGTATCTGGAATTCTGGATGTATGCGTGTGTATGGGGTATATAATAGATATAAATATGTGTATACAGGAATACCCCGCTTTACGATGCTTCGTTTTACGAAACCCCGGGTTTACGAAATTGTATTTGCACTAAATAAAAAATTAAATGAAGAAATATAGAAGACAAAAATAAAATGCGTACGTCGCGCATACCACAATCTAATATTCTGCATTACAGCAGTGCTTAGTTAGCTCGATTTTAAGACAAAAATAATATGCTTACGTCGCGCATACCATACTGTACTGTACTCTATTACGTATTCTGCATTACAGCAGTGCCAACTTAGCTCGCTTTTAGCTCACTTTGCACTGTGGCAACGCAGCTGTTGTCAGTTTATATGTGCGCTTTGACAAGAGAGTTTGTGCTTTATTCACTCTCGCGCACGCTAAGTGTTTCACTGATATTCTTTTCGTACATTGCAATTACAGTACCCATCATCAATTATGCCAAAACGAAAGAGTGATAGTAAAGACTGTGACGTTAATCAGAAGAAATGAATCCAAAAGCATGTCTACTGACGCATCTATTAATGAAAACTAAATTTGCATATGTAATGTTTTGTACTATTTCTTTGTTCATTGCTTACATTTTTATTGTATTTCTTTGTTCATTACTTTCATTTGTATTATTTCTTTGTTCATTGCTTTCATTTCTATGTTAATAAACATTTTTTTCTGCAAAATTTGCTGTTTTATAACCTTTTTTTTTCGATTTTTTAAGAAAAAAACGTAACCCAAATATAACATTATATGTATGGGAAATAATGCTCTGCTTTACGAACACCTGCTTTACGAACGGGCGCTAGGAACGGAATAATTCGTAAAGTGGGGTATTCCTGTATAAGTATTTATGTATACATATATTGGTATATATGTATATGGGTGTATGTATATATATATATATATATGTGTAGTCTCGGGGGGGGGGGGGGGAATATGTCATTGCGGGTCTAAAGGATAGTTAAGTGAAGTGGGAGATTCAAAATCCGAGGCATGGATGGGAGAGTTCTGGAAAGGTTGGACAATGAGCAGTCAGCTCCCAGCCAGTGTTCTCGCAAGTTTAATGGATCTCAAGATACAAGACTTTCAGTGCAAGAAAGAGGCCAGTTTTTTCTGTAAATAGGCTGAAAAGGACAGTCTATACTGGTACCATATGGCCTATTTTATTATTTATTTATTTTTATAATATATATCATTGGAAAAGTATACCTTAAAATTAAATTGGCAATATCTATATTAATTATTTAAAAAAAAAAAAAAAAAATGACAAAAAAAACACGACATAAAAAAACTGTTTTTTAACATCACTAGTGATGACAATACTCCCTTTTCTTTTGCAAGCTGCTGAGCCTGAACATTCATTCTTTGTGAACAGTTAAATTCTTGAATTAGTTTTCTTACACTCATTGATAGTGCAGAAACAGTTAGAATCATAATTTGGTCATGTTTATCCGAGTTCTGATATTTATCTTTCAATGTTTAGACACTACTACTGGCTCAGACAGTTTGTCTACATTTGATGGACCTGGCTCTTGAGGAATTTCACCTACCATATCTAAGTCTTCTTACTGAACTTTGTATTTTGGCCATTTTTGTTGGGAGGTATGCTTCATTTTTTTGAATCTTGTGCTTGACAATCGGACTTTCCCCAATCATGGTGATTGTCTCATTCATTACTGACAATTCAGCCTCCTTGTCAACAAAAACATCATCTGATGACACGGTTTCCATAGCAGTATCAGTCTATCAGACAAGCTTGATGATAATATTTCTGGTTCTGCTATATTTTGAATTTGTAAAATAGGTAAGGAAAATTTTTTTTGGCATGATGAACATAACGTTTGGCCTGGCTTCAAATGATTTGGAAATTTTTCTGTCAGTGATTGTGAAGCAGGCTGAAGATCAGAAGATTTTAATTTATTGTGGGAATTGAATGGATCACAACAATATTTTGATGACATTTTATCAGCATATAGTCAAAACTTGAATACACAAATTTAACTTGATTAAATATACAAATTATGTAGGTACTGTGATGAAAATTATTGTTCTTTTAGGGCAGCAAATACCTTAATATTTGCAAAAATCTTAATACATACTTTATCAAACCATGAATGTAGCTATATTTATACATACAGTATATACATATATTTATATATATACATATATATAAACTATTTGTGAAGTTATCTTAACTAAAATGCTCAAAATTTTCAACATGCACAATTTCAAATGCTTGCGGAAAGCAAACCCATGGAGATCCCACTCCAATTTTTTGCTTGAATATGCTTCATCTAAAGGTCTTTACTTATGCCAATTTTCATGACCTTGAATTTTGAACTCTGACCTGAGGTCAAGGTCAAAGGTGAAATATAAATGCAATTTTTTTAATGCAATGTACGTGCACTGTGCATAAAATTAGTTATTCTGCTGTCTTTTCTGAGCATTTTGACACCAAAATCATTAAAATCCATCCATTAGATCCTGAGTTATGACCTTTCAAAATCATGAGGTTACGCTGCTGACCCCAAATTTGGAGGGGTCTATTACTCCTAAACTATTTGACCCAAGTGGCTAAAATTTGGTCACACTTCATTACTCATCATACCCAACTACCACACCAAAAATTGTTAAAATCAGTGAGATGACCTGACATATAAGGTGTGTACACTTGACATGAAATGCCTCCAAAGTTTTTTTTAGAAATTATTAAATGCTTATAATATTAATTCTGTAGATTTTACTCTATTGGGATTATTAAAGTATAAATAGCTCCATTCCTAAGTTTTAAGCTTAATTGAACTTGGTATTTAGAGAGATCCAGGGGTTCATTCAGTGCAAGGCCAGGTTTTTTTGGCCTGATTAGCCTACATTACATTGTTTTATTACATTACACTTAATTTGGGCAATCTGAAACCACTGGGCCTATTCAGGTTATCCAAGTTAGTTGGCCATATGATTGAGTGTGTAGGTAGTGAGACTAATGTAACAGTTAGGCCAGAAACTGAGTCTAATACAGGAAATACTAAATTTCAATCATAGAGTGGTAGATTTTTGGAATGACTTGCCATATAATGTGGTAAACAGTAGGCTGTTAGTTAATTTTAAGAAAAATTTGAACACTTTCATGCATAAAAAAGAGTGTAGATTGTAAATAGTGTATGTTCTTAACTTTTAGTTATGTAGGCTGCTTTGGTAGTAGTAAATAGTTGTATGCTGATTGAGATTGACATTTTGCAAGGTTTTAAATAGTAAATAGATTGTAAATAGAATATATTCTTAGCTAAAGTTATGTAGGCCACTTTGATAGTAGTAAATAGTGCTATGTTAATTTTCACTGACCATATAATTAATTCATTTTTCTTATTCCTAAGATTCCATGCATTTGTATAAAAACACTTCAACACTTCAACACTTCATTCATGAAAGCATCCAAATTTTTCTTAAAACTAACTTGTATGGTACTATTTACCACATGATACGGCAAATCATTTCAAAAGTCTACTTCTCTCTGACTGAAAAAATACTTTCATAGATCAAGTCTACAAGTCTGCTTTCTAATTTTCTTGTTATGCCCTCGAGTTATTCCATCAACCTCTAATGAGAAAAAGTTACTTATATTTAATTGTCCAAATTTGAAAACATTTTGAGTATCTGTATCATCTCTCCCCTCGTACAACATCTCTCAAAACTAAACATATGGTACCCAGTTCCTTTAATTTTTCACTGTATTCCAATCTTCTTGGGTTAGGGATAAGCTTGGTTGCTTTATGTTTCACACCTTCAAGCATATCAATATCATGTCTAAGGTGAGGGGACTAAGCTTGAATGCAGTATTTTAAGTGAGGCCTAACACAAGAATTATATAATTTACAGATAACTTCCTTACTCTTGTAACTAACATTCATCTTAGAGTACACTCAAAACCTGCTAAATTGACACTTGGTATTTTGGCTATCATGATGATTCAGCTATTTTTCTGTATTGATCAGGCAAATTTTGGAAGAGTTGGTGAAAATAGTCAAATTACACAACAATCACCATGTGGTACATCTGACCTGCACACATGATCAAACCTGCACTCCAGGCATCTGTCTACCATTCATATTTTATGCTGAAAAACACAATTTTCCCTAAAATTTATGGAAATTTAAGCATAGTTATTAGGGTGGAGTGAAAAAAATTTTTTTTTTGAATTTCAAAATGCTTGGGTTCGGGAAAGTTGCGTATTTATGTGAAACATAGTGTGAAATTTTTGTAATTGTATGGCTATAATTAAATTGTGCACACTGAACTCAGTTTTTAAAAATTGACAAAATTACTAAAACTTCGCCATTTTTATTTTCAGTTTTTTTTGGACACAGACAATTTTTGTAATTTTGTAATTTAATTTAAAAAACTGGCGAAATTTTAGTAATTTTGCCAATTTTTTAAAATTTTGAGTTCAGTGTGCACAATTTAATTATAGCTGTACGATTACAAAATTTCACACAGTACATTTCACATAAATACGCAACTTTCCCGACCCCAAGCATTTTGAAATTAAAAAAAAATATTTTTCACTCCACCCTATTAGTTATACTTTGTACACCATTGGTAGATGGGTGACAATACACATGGCAACAAATAGGTCACAATAATTTTTATTTAGTATTGTAATAATTACGGTATTTGTGGATTAACTAAACAAATAGTGTGTATTTATTGCTAAAAAAATAAATTTCCCATTTATTTAGCTACTTTTTAGCATATGGTATGTAATACATTCACACACGAATATTTATTTACTAAAAACTATCTGTAAGCATCTAGTCTAGAGATTCTGCAATCAGGCTTCTTCAAGACAAGGTGAACCCTTTGCTCAACAAAATATCCCCATTATTTCACCAAGTTTCCGAAATTCCTTTGCATTTTCTTCATAGTCTAATTACCCACTGAAGTCACTGGGAAAACTGCTATATTTCAATTGAAATATTCAACAAGTTTTGGAACTTTGTCATCATTTGGACCCTTCGGGTATTGGGGCATTCCAGGAGAGATCACCCAATGCATATCACCACTCTGACTCGGATTTTGATGAAAATTGATATATGGGGTTCTCCCAGGTGCTGATTTCACTGGTCAAAATAAAAAAAGTTCTATGACCCATAGTATTTTAGATATGGGCCCCCAAAATCTTGGGGGCCCCACTTTACCACCTAACTTTAATGGGCAATAACTCCCACACATCTTACCGTAGACCTATGAAACATACATTAATTACATTTTTAGAATCAGCATGAAGAGATCTATTAAATGATACCACATTCAAATGTGCAGAACAATAATGAAAATTTTCCCCCACTTTTTTATTTTTATTTTTGACCCCCACCCCCTCTAGGCAGTGAAATCCAAGAAAATAAAAAATTCATTTATTAAACTTCCATTAATTGTTAAAAGATACAAACAATAAAGAATGTGGGTATCAAGTTGCAAGATATTTTAAAAATTATTGAAAAAATATGTACATTGTGAAATTTTGACAGTTTTACGCCTGCAGACTAAAATAGAGAACTACAAATGATATATTCATATAGATGAAAATAAATAGCAAAAATACAAATTGAACACACACATTATATCAAGTTGATTCATAATTACACGAGTTTTTTCAACTTATTTTCTGGGAAAACATATTGAATACGCATTGTTCCTGGCTTTAAAGTTGGTGTGCTTAATAAACCTAAAATTTTATCTCTTGATATGTGGCATGTATCTCTAATTTGTGGAAAGTAATAGTAAACACTATATCCTGATGGGTAAAAAGCTAACCTCAAAATCATCAAATTCCTCATTATAGGAATGTACAAATCCTAACCATTTCTGATCATTGTAAGTACAAACTATGTACTCTCCTATTTTTGGATTAACTTCCACATTATCTTCACCCAGTAAAGCTTTGCTTATAATCCTCACCTCACCAACTTCATCAGAAGATAATTCAAATGTTTTTGTTATTTGCATTAATAGGTACAAATCTGTGGAATTTTTGTGTTCCTGTTAGCCGCATACTTTTTTCATATCTGTCACTTAAAATTTTTTCCATAGCTTCAATTTCTTCAGAATTTATTAAAAAAAATTTATCCTGTCACTTATGTATATTGTTTGAGCAAAATTTAAACATGTCTTCTGGTGTGGAAAATTTGGGAGTACCGAAATGGAAGACCCATCTAATCTTGGATAAGCCATATTGACATTAAAAAAATAATAACAATAAAAAATAACTCAGAAGGAGAACATGAACTTGCTGAGAAAAATTAAAAAGACACTAATGAAGAAACAAATATGGGATGAAAAGAAAAAAAGATCCCATAGCCAGAAATGGCAACACGGTTTTGGGAAGAAGAAGAAAAAGATGGGGATAAGCTGAATAAGCATAACAACAGGGAGGAAAAAAAAAAGAAAAGGCAAGACGAAAGAAGCCGGAATAAAAATGTTCATTATTGGTATCAAGAAATAAAACTCATATTAAAGTTTCAAGTTAAGAAGTTCATAAATTTCCCTTCAGTTATTAAATTTAGGTTAAATAAGCTGACATTTCAGCTGTAATTGCTTAACAAAAGAGTATGGAAGTCCTGTTTATGGACAAATAGTTAGGCTGGTTCATCTTTGGCCTAGGTCTTCCATCTCCAATGTAGCCTAGGTTGTGTTTAGGCAACTCTGGTTGGAGCAGGACCCATTTTTTCCATATCTATAATGGTGACCCGTGTGGTGAAGGGTTATTTGCTGTAAAAACCTTAACCTTGAATAAAATAAAATAAAAAAAAAAAATAAAATAAATAAAATTACGCCTTATCAAACATTTTGACATCTGAACAGAATTTATTCCATGTTTGGCTTTTTCAAATATTTACTACATATAAATAATAATAAATTATGAAGCCCTAACTAAAAATAAAAATAAGAAATAATTCAAATGCTTCAAAACTTATCATTTGGTCATAAATGTGGTAAAATTCTAGAATAAGGGTAATCCGAAGCCTAGCCTATTTAACCAAAATAAAGCTTAACTATTGTATACATAATATAAAATAAAGCTTATTTATAGAGTTGAAAGGGTTTTAGGATTTTGGGGACTTATTTTTGGAAAAATAAAATAAACAAAATATGGCTGAATGTGAAGCAATTGAGGCAAGATTAAATCATTAAAAAGAGAGATCAGCAAGGAAGGGAGTCATTACCAGGCTTTTAACTAGCTTTAATAGCAAAGAAAATCCCAAAAAGGGATTATGATACTATTTTGGGTGGTTTAAATAGAATTAAACAGGAAATAATAATTATAGACGAGGAATTGTTACAGAAACTGATGGTTAAATGTTGGTGAAGAGACACATACAGCACTTTTGTGTGAACAAGAACAGAATATTTTTGAAATAGATTCTCACATAAATGAATTATATGCTGCTTTAGATAACACTAGGCAACAAATTTCAACTTTTTTTTTGTTACAGACACGTGAACTACTGATTCCTACTAAAGCGCTGATGCTGATTTCAGATCTGATATCAAAATTTCTCTATCACGTCCAGATTTTGTGTAACCGAAAACCCCTATTTTTCGTTTTTTTTCTCACCCGCTTCTATTACGAAAGCCGTCTAAGCTACTTTTCCGTGCCACATTTTATGTTAAGCATACTTAAATAATTAGTGAACAGGGATGTCTTTCCTCCTTTATTCTGGCTTAAGACAGACAGCGCAATTCCGCTGGCGGAGTTACCACCCCTGCGCCCAACCATCCACCCAAGCGCGTTAGTATTTTGTTGTTACTACTGAAAGGCAATTCCTGTTCTTAAGTGAAACTTTGGTGTGTCCTCTTCCTTTGTCGCTTGTAGGATGACGAGCTCTCCTTCTGCAGGAACCAACAATAATCTCCCATCATATTTGGGTTGAAATTACCTTGTGGTATCTGTTTTCCATAACTGAGATCTGTTGGTGGAAGCGCTCACCATGCTCGTCACTTACAGCCCCAAGGTTGGCCGGGAAGAAGTCAAGATGAGAATGTAAAAAATGAATTTTCAAAGACATTCTGCATCCCATTATTTCATAAGATTTAAGCATGTTTTCTACGAGTTTACGGTGGTTTTCAGCTTTGTGATTTCCAAGAAAATTTTTGACAACTTCAACGAAAGATGTCCATGCTCCTAGTTCATTCTCATTTAGGTTAAATGGAAATGATGAGTCGTGGATGACACTGCGGATCTGTGGTCCAGTGAAAACTCCAGCTTCTAGCTTAGCATCTGTCAATATTCCTTTGAATTTATCCTTTAAATATTGGAAACCACTACCTTGATGATCCATACCCTTCACGAAATTTTTCATAAGGCCAAGTTTAATGTGAAGTGGTGGAAGATGTACTTTCTAAGGGTCAATAAGTGCTGGGTGTTTCACATTGTATTTACCAACAACATGTTCAGTTCTAGATGGCCAATCATGTTTTTGTAGTGGTTCTTGTCATCTCTGCTGTTCCATAGACACAAAAGCACCATATGCTTTGTGTAGCCCAACTGTAACCCAAGAGTAATGATACAACTTTAAGGTCGCCACAAATATTCCATGTGTGGTCCTTATATTTGATGAGTCTTAGCAGCAGTTTCATCGATTCATAAGTCTCATTAAGGCCAGTGGCATGTGCTACAGGTATTGAAGGTTTTTCATTGCCGTTGTGCAGTAATACAGCTTTAAGGCTAGCTTTACTAGTCAATGAACAGTCTCCATTCTTTTGGATCATAGCGACAGCCAATCCCTTGCATCAGACCACTGATATCGTGGCAGAAACAAACGTTTTCTTCCTGTAAGTAAAATGATGAAAACTGCAAATGGCGATGGCGGAAATGGGAAACTTTGGTGTTTGGTTGGAGAAGATTAAATTCTTGAAGTCTTGAACCAAGCAACTCTGCCTTTTCTTTTGGTAATTCCAAATCGTGCACTAAGTCATTTAACTCCGCTTGACTTAACAAATGTGGGGAAATATTTGCATCTGGAACATATATGCCATCTTTCCCTGTTTCTATATCACTAGCAGAATCTTCAGATGAACTGCTGTCTGTTTCGTTGCTGGTGGAACTGGTGGTGGATTTGTTTCATCATGTGGTACTGGTTTCATTGCTGATTCGCAGTTTGGGTACGTGATCTTTGATTTGTTTTTCTTTGTGAAACCAGCAATCTTTGTCAAACAAAAATAACAATCATTGAAGTGATTTTTTGGCTCACGCCAAACCATGGGGACTGAGAACGGCATAGCTTTTCTTTTACCATTCATCCAAGCTATTAACATTGCATTGCACTGTGCACAGCAAATATGTGGTGCCCAGTCCCTCTGTTGGTCTCCTAACTTACAGTCAAAATAATACTTGTAGGCAAGTTTAATCTTTGTTATGTTTCTACGTTGTGGCTTAGGTGTATATTGTCCACAGACAAAGCAGAAGTTGTCTGGGTGATTTACACAAGCACGTCTATTTGATGCCATTTTTAATTACCATACAATATCTGAAAAAACGTAGAAAGTAATTATTACGATGTGCAAAATAAAAAGAAATACACACCGTAGTACAAAACAAATGCTATAAAAACACACAAGTCACCACAACCTGTCACTTGCTCATCAGCAGAGAGCTTCAACAACCGTTCTGCTTGACTGTCACGTAGCGACTGACCGTTGGGCCGTTGCCCGTTACTATGCTCTTGACTCAGTGTTGCCAACTCGGGATAAATTTTATTTATCAAAATTGTTCGAATTTGTATATAGTTGGCAAAAAAAATTGCTTTAAGCTTGAAAAGCAAGTTTCATATTACTGGCATTAAGCCGATGAAAACCAAAATCTGGACGTGGTAGAAAATTTTACTAAAAGTGATTTGCATTTTACACAAAATCTAGACGTGATAGAAAAAATCTAATTATAGATTTGAAATCAGCATACCGAAATTAGCTAGGAGCACCTATTTGGTCTTCTGTAACAAAATCTTTGTTGCCTAGTGTAATCTACCAAATAATTTAGAGGCTGCAAATCAAAGTTTGATTGAGGCCTTCAGAAATGTATCCATTTCTAATGATGACAATAAACAACTAAAAGCCAAGTTACCAACATTACAAGTACCAATATTTGAGGGTGATTGAACAAAATTTCAGTCTTTTCTGGAAACATTTGATAGTTTAATTGGCAACAAAGATTATATATCTGATGTTGACAAATTCAGTTATCTGCTTAATTATTTAAAGGGCCCAGCCCTAAAACTGGTTGATGCCTTACTGGCAATAGGCAGTTCGTATAAAATAGCTCTCAAATTACTAGAAAGAAATTTCCTAAATAGAAAAGAAATAGCAAATGATTTAGCAATAAAATTAAAAAATATAAAACCAGCCAAGGATAACCACCAGGATCTGTACAATTTCTATTGTGAAATTGAATGCATGTTAGGTCATCTACAAAATAATGACATAGATCTAGAGAAATCAGCATGGTTTATCCAAGCCATAATATTTGATTGTTTACCTACCCAAATTAGGGATATTTTCTAAAGAATAACGGGAAATACATACCCTACCCTTGGTGAAATAAGGAATGAATTTCCAAATATTTTGTCAATGTACAAATCTTCAAAGATTGATTCACAAATAAACCAAGCAAAGAAAATTCAAACAAAACCAAAGCCACAACCGCAACAACAACAAAAAGACAAATCAGAACAAAAAGACAAATCAGAACAAAAAGACAAATCAGAACAAAAAGACAAATCAGAACAAAAAGACAAATCAGAACAAAAAGACAAATCAGAACAAAAAGACAAATCAGAACAAAAAGACAAATCAGAACAAAAAGACAAATCAGAACAAAAAGACAAATCAGAACAAAAAGACAAATCAGAACAAAAAGACAAATCAGAACAAAAAGACAAATCAGAACAAAAAGACAAATCAGAACAAAAAGACAAATCAGAACAAAAAGACAAATCAGAACAAAAAGACAAATCAGAACAAAAAGACAAATCAGAACAAAAAGACAAATCAGAACAAAAAGACAAATCAGAACAAAAAGACAAATCAGAACAAAAAGACAAATCAGAACAAAAAGACAAATCAGAACAAAAAGACAAATCAGAACAAAAAGACAAATCAGAACAAAAAGACAAATCAGAACAAAAAGACAAATCAGAACAAAAAGACAAATCAGAACAAAAAGACAAATCAGAACAAAAAGACAAATCAGAACAAAAAGACAAATCAGAACAAAAAGTGCTAGGTCTAACTCCTACACTACAAAATTTTAATGTTACGACAGAATTTGTACGTAAGTGTAAATTTTGTTAGGCTGATGATCACAATAGCACATGATGTACTAAATATGTAGACTTAGAATCCTGGATAAATAGGTGTTCTCAGTTAAACCTTTGTACTAAATGCACAGCTGCAGGACATACTAACAAAGACTGCAAAACAAAAATAAGATTCAAATGTGTTAATTGTGGAAGTTTAAATCATGTCTCTTGTCTTTGTGATTCATTTAAAAATTCAAATAAACAAAACACAAAGAAAAATGAAAAGACATTTAATGGGCATATATCAATAAATAATGTCAATAAAAATTCTAGTGTACTCCTACCTACAATAACCTTGGATTTAAAAAATAAAAAAGGTGGGACAACAACTATAAGATGTCTAATAGATTCTTGTTCCCAACAAACATTTGTAGATCAATCATTAGTCAATCAATTAGGCCTACAAACTCATAAAAATGAACAAGAATTGTGTATAACACCGTTTGTCAAAGAAAATGAACAGAAAGAAAAATATAGTACAGTCAATTTAGATCTGGATATACCCACATAAAATAAAACAAACATAGAAGCAGTAGTCATTGAACAAGTTGGTCAACAAAAATTTAAAATACCAAATTTAAAACAAGTAATACAACAACTTAAAAAGCAATATAAAATTGCAGATAGAAATTTAGATGATACAATAGATAATGTTCAAATGTTAATTGGAGCTGATTATATTCACTTAATTCAGAAGGGCATAGTCAGAATAGGAGATGGGATGGCTCGAGATACTCACTGGCAGTGTTCCCTCTAAGGTGTGCGCGTGTGCGCGCGCACATGGGGTTTTATTGCTGCACGCACAGCCAAATTTTATGCGCACAAAAATTTAAAGTTAATTGGACATAAACAAAAATTATTTTCAAATGCTTAAGTTTTCTGTTATCTTAACTTTTTCAACACAAGAAACACAACTGTTTATGTTATCTTCATTTACTAATTGGCAACTCCGTATATCTATATCTTACGACATAAATACTGAATCATTTGAATGAGTCACGGTTGCTGAGCTGACTCAGTTATTGTCTGGAGTTTCAACGTTCTGCGTAGCTGGTACATAGTGAAATATTTGTTACCAATAGTTTGTTGATATATAGTCAAATTCATTTTCCAAAATATACGACAATAGCTTTCGTAATATTTACTAGTTCATTACAGAGTACCGTTACAGTATGTCGGGAGTAAACTAATAATATTAAGGAAAGTGCCTAAAAGATATTTATATTCGGTATAAACTGACCAACTTTATTGCGCGTATTGCTGTCGTGTGCGGGATTACGTGTTCCAGTTGCAATGTTACTTTCTTTAAAATTGGTTCTTTTGACCCAAAGGAATTGTAACCTAACTTAACCTAGGTTAGGTTAAATCAATATAAGGCCTATTCCCATAATTTTCTTCGGTTTATCCGTCTCTAATGTATTCATCCGTGCAGATGAAAAAGGCCTAGGCTGCCTATATACTCTAATCTTTATTTACGAATGGAGGTATTGGCTTCTACTCTTAATTTATCGGATATTATTATTTATTATTATTAATTATTATTATTTAAATCATTCATAAATTCTTAATAATACTATTATTAGGGTAAATTACAAGGAGACAGCCCCTCGCTGAATTATTAGTTTATGATGATGAAAAATATACCACACGTCGTACCGTACGACATGTTGCATGAGTATGTCACTGCCAGGCGTAAAAAAATGTTTTATGGTGGTCATTTTATAATAAAATTTTACTAATTTAATTATTAAACATTTTATGTTTAACATTTTGAACCACAACTCTTCATAATGATTGTGTGACAGAACCCGCTAAAAACCTGAAATTTCAGCTATGTTTACATACGATTTTCTCAATAAGTTTCATTTTGATTTAACCCTTAAGCTGCCAATTTGGTTGGAAATGTTTGTTCTCGAAAAAATGCAGTTTTCCATAAAAAATCAAATTTTCTTTGATAGTAAATTTTATGATTCTCAGTTTTAGATTTAAGCATATACTTTCTTAAATTATCATTAAAATAATATAAATCGACCATTTAATGAGATAAATTTGTATTTATATAAGAGTATTTCCAGAATCTATTCCAAATTTGTATTAGGTCGCTAACAGAATGTATAACTCACTTTTTTATACAATAGAAACAAGTTTGATTTGCTATCAAAGGTATAAATGACATAAAAAAATATATATATGTATGCAAAGTTTATTCTAATTTAGTAAAATAAAAGTAGGCATACAAAATATAAAAGGCAAAATTATTTATCCACTGTAAAATAAAATACATTTGATCACATTTTTTTATTTATCAAACTAAACAACTAGTCTAGGGAATAAAAATAAAAGTACAAAATATAAAAGGCAAAAATAATTATCCACTGTAAAATAAGTACATTTCATCATCTTTTTATTTATCAAACTAAACAACTAGTTTATGGATATTTAGAAATAAGTTTCCAAATGTTGGTATAGGCCTTACTGGAGTGCATTGAGGTTTCAGCATTTACATACCATTTTGTAGTCTTTTTTCGTGTGGTAAACTTCAAAACATGGTGTTATACACAATGGTGGATTACCATTGCATGCTTTACAGTAATAGCACGTTTGCTTTCTCTTACACGGGCCCTTGCCTTTCAGTTTGCATTGGGCTGGCATAATTGAGCAAACTATGCAATTTGGCTTTTGGTTTCCTTCATATTTGGAGATGAAGTGCCTTTCCTTCAGTCTATTTTGTATGATAGGCTGAGAAAGCCTGTGCCCTCATTTATGTGTATTATGCCGTGCATACCCATCTAAAAGGCAATCAATAACTTTCAATCTAAACATTTTCTGACTTAATTTTTTGGTTGGGTTTTGAATGTTGAAGCATATCCTTGAATTTATCAGTGCTACCTCAATGAGGAAATGCCAGATTACTTGATACCATTTCTTCGTTCTCCTGTTGAAAGGATAAGTTGCACACAACTGGTCAAATGTATCTACACCTCCCATATGTTTATTGTAATTCACCTGAATGCTTGGCTTATCAACAACCCGATCTCCTTTTTTAGATTTTATTGCTACTTTTGTTATTCCACAGTCTCCTACAGTTGCTATCATATTTACTGATGCAAGAACAAGTCGTAAAATACTTTCTTCCGACAAAGCATCGTTTGCTCTCTTCCTTTTGCCACTCATGATAAACTAAAAAAGAGGGTAAATTATAGTAAATTGTAGCAATATCATAAATTATCATAAACTATTTAACATTAATTAATAACAGCTGAGTTTATTAATAACCAAACAAACAGCGATGCCTCAACTCACCTTCCCTTTCCAATGATGTCTGCAGACTGTCGGGGGTCAGTGAGCTTCAAAATTAAGACAAAATTAAATAATTGGCAACTCTTATGAACTCGTAGAGACTTCAGTCGAACAGTGCGCCAAAGAAAAATATTATTACAGAATGTTGACTAGAGTCGAATATGGCACTTGTGACTACCAAAAAATCGTTCGACTACAGTCGACTATGGCATCCAAAGGGTTAAATAAATTAGGTACCGCGGGCGTTAGAATATAGTATTTTCTCTAATTATGGAAGGTAAATTCAATCAAACGTGTTTTCTGTGAACTATATCTTATTCTAAAATATAAAGTAAGAATACATATAAATTATATATATGTGTATATGTACATTATGTATATATATATATATATATATATATATATATATATATATATATATATAAATTATATATATATAAATGTATGAGTCCAAATCTACCCAATGGCCCGAATAGGTTAATATTATGTTCAATATAATAATAATATGTTTTGCTATGCAATCATTTTACGTTATTTAGCATAAATATAGGTACAATTTTATGATAATTGTTTGTTTTTGTTTCAGATTTTAAAATTAATGAACTGACACTATAGTTAATTCAGCATGTCTTTATCAGTAAAATAACAAGTTACCTTTACGTTTACGGTAATTGCAGTGTTATAAGTTTGCTCAAATAATACTGGTGTGTGCATGTAATGAAACATTCGTACTCTTTAATTTAGAAGTTATTACATCTTATAATTAACCCATTACACCAATGCATAAAGGAGCTAAATGGAAAAGAGCTGCAAATTTCTTTAAGACAGAATGGATGGAAGTATATATAGAAACAGCAACACCAAAATCTGATAGTGATTTGCGCGTGCAGTTGCGAGACATATTCACTTTCAATTCCGATACTGGAGTGATTTGTAATTATTGTCGAGATGCAAAAGTAGTAGGGGAATTTGCATGTGGAAAGATGTGGGGTGATGTATGGAAACTTGACTTTTTAAGGCGTCATTTATCAAGCAAATCTCATTTAGACGGTGTAACGAAACTTAGAAATAAAAATCCTTCATTACCAGCAAAAGGTCTGCTCAGAATGTTGCATGAAAGTCCTGAAGAAAGACAAAGAAAATTAATGTTTTGCGAGTGAAAACGTTCAAATCAAGAAGTTCAAGTTTTAATTGATAATGTTATTTTAGCTGTTAAAATGAATAATTCCATGTTCTCTGTTCAGGACATTAATGATCATATGTCAAAGTATGTTAATATTCCAGATAATTGGAGAAGTAAAAATTATGCATTTGAATTTTTGGAGCATATTAATGCCATTGTGCAAAATGATGTAATGACAGAAATAGCTTCAGCAACGTTTCATACGTTAACTCTTGACGAAAGCACGGATATTTTCGTCAACAAAATGTTGGTACTTTATTTCAAATATAGAGCTCAAAATTCTACCGAATATAAAACGACATTTGGTGGAATAGTAAAATTACAAGCATGTGATGCTTCTACAGTTGTTCAATCGAGCAGTTTTATGAAGAACATAATCTTGACTTTAAAAAAATGGTTATGTTCACATCTGATGGTGCCTCGGTAATGTTGGGTCGGCTTAATGGCGTGGCTGCGCAACTGAAGCGTAAAATTCCTCATTTAGTTGTACAACATTGTGTTGCCCATCGCGAAGATTTGGGTATTTGTGATACTTGGAAAGAATTCAAGCTGATAAGGAACATCGAAACTTTAATTAGGACCATATATACATTATTTTCCAGATCTACAACAAAGAGCAAATTCGAAGGGATTGTTATTGCTTCTGAAAATAAGTCGGTTGCCTTCAAACCTCTTAATGAAGTACGGTGGTTGTCGAGACATTTTGCACTGGAAGCAATAATTAGAAATTATGATTCTTTAATAGTGTATTTTGAGCAGGATGTATCAAATGATCCAATTTCAAATTATTGTCACACAAAATTAACTAACCCTGAGTACCGAATAGCTTTGGAAATTTTGAATGTGTTTTGGGTGATTTGGCTTCCTTGTCTAAGCTTTTACAGAAGCATAATCTAACACCACTAGATGCAAATCATCTTGTTCATGGTAAATTGAATAAGATAAAAGAACAATATCTTGGTGAAAAAATTTCATGGAGTAAACATGTACAAACACTCCTTAACAAATTTCATGAAGAAAATATTGAAGTTGATACTTGTTCTTTGTTGAATTTCATAAAAACGCTTTGTGTTCACATGGAAGACCAGTTTCCTATGAACGAAGTAAAAGAATGGTCTTTATTTGATTGTTCAGCAATTGCAAAATGCAACTTTGGCTTTGGAGTTGAAGAAATTCAATATTTGTGTTCCAAATATGTCGATTTTCTAAATGAAAGGGATGTCATTATAGAACAGTACAATGACTTTAAATTTATTGCAGGTGAAAAAATAAAAGTGAAACTTATTGAAAACTATGCTGATATGGTGGTTTTTGTCCTCCAAAATGAACAATTTAAAGATCTTGCAATATTGATGGACATAGGAGGAATTTTTTTAGCATCTAGTGTGGACTGTGAACGTGGTTTCAGTTTGATGAACTCAATAAAAAATAAGCTGAGAAACCGTTTACAAGAAAATCATTTAGATATGCTTATGCGTGTGAAAAGTTACCTAAATGATGGAGGAACAATCAACCTTGAAAGAGTATATTCAAGATGGGCAAATCTGAAAGACCATAGAGAAAAACAATAGTAAGAAGAAACTAGTATAAACCATTAAAATTCAATATATTGTTTAATTTTACTTAAAATATTTTTAATTTGGATGTTCTTATAGAAAATATATTTATTTATAGAATAAATGAATGTAAACTTCATTACTCATAGTTTTATTGTCTCCTTAAAAAGTATAATATGGTGCTATGTTTTAAAATAATGATACAATTGTTAATCTTTCAAAATCATCTACCTCCTCTTTATTGATTTTTTTGATGATTCAATGAATGATGCCAAATTATAAAGTTTGCACAATTTTATAACATTATTGGGAATGTTGCACACAAGAAACAAAATGCACACATAAGCAGCACAAAATTAGAGGGAACATTGCTCACTGGGGTACAGCTCCACTGGGACACACAGATAAATATAAAATAGTTCAATGAAAACTAAAAATATATGACTAACAAACTTGCCCTATTATGACAAGGTCTTAACACAACTCAAATAATGACATAAATACTGAAATATTAAATAAATCATTAACAACTGAAGAACTAGATAAAGGTGTACAATGGCTCTGGCTCTTCCTTCCTTGACTAATCAATTTTAAATTAGAAAGAGCCGTGTTGAGCAGAAAACTGAGATTTGTTTATAAAAAACGTCTGAACAGGTAGCTAGAACAACGTGAAAAAGTGTTAGCAGCTGACGAGGAAGCTTCTAAACAGTGGCTGCATCCTCCAGTGCAGGACACATCAACGCGAAGAGGCGACGTCAAACCAAAACAACGCGCTGGTGGCCAAACTTCCTCAAATCTCCGTGCAGTGGGCTGTCTACGGTTGGCCAGACTGGCAGTCGATGGCCTGTTGCGTGGCACGGTCAGAGTGCTGATCAGCTCCCGGGGCTGGACCTATTCTCAGCGTGCTATTTTTTTCAATTACAGGGAACAATTGCGTGCTCCCCGAACTACTCTTACACTCTGGTGACATTAAGACTAATCCAGGCCCCACTACAACTTACACATGTCACCATACACAAAGACATAGACATAATAGCACCATGAGACACATACAGAAGTATAATATTAACATATTACAGTACAACATAGATGGCCTCACAAACAAAATCATGCAGCTTAAGGAATTTGTACACAAACAAAACATTCACATAGCACTTATACAAGAAACAAAACTAAAATGCACCCACAAAATACCCACCATCCCTGACTTCACGGCGATCCTTCAAGATCATACTGAGGGTAACGGGGGTGGACTCATCACTTACATACGTAAAAGCATTAGCTACACTGATGCTACCCAAAACATTACAAACACAATCCACAATCCAAGCAGATAACACGATAGAAATACAGGCAGTTAACATTAAAACACGCGCAAAACACAACACCACACTAATCAACATTTACATCCCACCAGATAGTTCACCTCAGGTGCCAGCCAATTACAATCCACAGTTACACAATCTTGCCTCTCACTAATGTCATCTTAGGAGGAGACTTCAACGCCAAAGACACTAGTTGGTACCTGCACAACCAAAACAACATAGCGCCAACATAGCGCCAACATAGCCACACAACTAAACAGCCTCTTCATTCTTAACAATACAGAAGAACATACACACATACCACATCAAGCAGGATACTCAAACTCCTCCCCGGACATAACGTTCTGTTCCCCCTCACTAGCAACACATACACAATGGAGAACAGAAAAACAACTGTCATCAAACCACCTGCCCAT
Organism: Bathynomus jamesi; assembly: GCA_023014485.1. Lineage (NCBI taxonomy): Eukaryota > Metazoa > Arthropoda > Malacostraca > Isopoda > Cirolanidae > Bathynomus > Bathynomus jamesi. The sequence goes on along the minus strand of JAJOZX010006498.1, from coordinate 26,565 downwards.
CATCATTACAACATATTCTACACTCTGCCCCCAACAGCCTTAGGCACACTTACAGAAATTATAAAAAGCTGATTGGGAACAGTTCCAAATACAGACTGAGGAACAATTCACCACATTAAACAGCACACCCATCATAAACATCGATACAACACTCAAGACATTTAATCAGATTATCAATAATGCAAACAAATACATACCCAAGGGCAACATTAGGAAATACAACCCAAATTACACTAGAGAAATAGCCCACCTCATAAGGCAACGTAACAACCTCAAATATAACACACAAACACCACACACAGAAGCCATAAAACAGCAGATACAGCAGCTCAACACAGAAATAAACAACAAACTCAAAGAAAAACAAACGGAAACATTCAGGGAATTCATAACACTAAACCACTCCACAGATACATACAGGCTATACAAGACTATAAACAGCATTACCCACTCTAACAGCGGCATTCACACCTCACACACGGCTATCTGTCGCAGCCAAAATAATATCCCAACATACACACAACAAGCTAACATTCTAGTTAATCACTACGCAAAGATAAGTCACTTAAACAGAGACAACAACCAGAAACACGCAGACAGACAAACAGCCAGACACACGGAAACCTACAGACTCGACACGACCATTACACCCTTCAATACAGACCAGACCACCAAGATCATCAAAAACATTAAGAATTTGAAGGCTACTGGACCAGACAACATATCTAACATACACCTTAAACACTTGGGCCCACAAGGAATACTAGCTCTCTCAAATATCAGCACATATTCATACCAACACTGTATTATTCCTGACATATGGAAACAAGGTAAAATTATTACACTACTCAAACCAAACAAAAATCCAACAGAACCAGCTTCCTATAGACCCATTACTTTACTATGCACACCTTCCAAAGTAACAGAAAGACTAATCTTACAAATCACCAACCCACACATACCACTATCGCCTACTCAACATGGATTCAGACCTCACCACTCAACCACGACATTACTCACTAACCTCACGCAGCACATCATGGATGGCATCAACTCCAGAAGACCAGCTCAACGTACACTATTAGCAACAATAGACATTAGTAAAGCATTTGATGCTATCCCACGCTTCCCTCTCATAAACAAAATACTCAACACAAACATGCATAATAACACCAAAAGGTGGCTGAGCAACTATATCTCAGGAAGATACATGTCACATTTAATGGCAAGTCATCCAAAAACAAGCTTTTTCTGAACGGGGTCCCTCAAGGCTCTGTTCTCTCACCAACACTCTTCAACTTATACATACATGCATGTCATTCCAACACCCATAGATAACAAGCTTACCTTATCATCATATGCAGATGATATCACTCTAACATCCACCCACAACAACATCGACACCGCTACAAATAACCTACAAACATACATAAACAGTATACAAGACTGGCTCACACACAATAGACTCAAAGTAGCACCCACAAAATCAACCATCACCTTGCTTACAAGCAACACAAAAGAACACCAGGTAATTCCACAGCTTACACTAAACAACATCAACATTCCACACACTCACAGAACCAAAATACTTGGTGTCACATACAACACATTATCTTTTGCAAACCACATTCACGACATTAAAACCAAATGTACGTCAAGACTTAACACGCTTAGGGTACTAACGGGCACAAACTTTGGACACCAGCAGGAAACAACATCACTCATATACAAACAATATATTCATTCAGTTATGGACTATGCTAGCCCATGCTGGGCACCCATTATCTCACACACAAACACCTTACAAACAATACAAAACAACGCACTTCATATCATTACAGGATGCACTCAAACAACACCAATAGAACACCTGCACACACAAACAAAAATACTAAAAGTTAGGGAACATTTAGACATGAGGGGAACACAATTCATGGCAGCAGCGACAACTAACCCACAACACCCTTGCCACTACGTGTACAATCATGCACCAACACCTCGCACCATTAAGGTAACACCAGAGAGACATTATAACCAAATACTCCATTCCATACCACACCCCACGACATCACACAGTACAGAAAACACACACACACCTAACCCACAAAGCACTGACACGACTCGGTCTGAATGCGGTCCTAGGTGCGAAGCCACCACCCATTAACAGGTCAGAGATCAGCCTGAGCAGATTGGATCGAGTTAACTTAGCACGATTCTGATGTGGACATCACCCCAACTTACGGACATATAAACACAGACTAGACACCTCCATAGACGACACCTTCCACCTGTGCCAAGACACACCACAAACAATTGAATACATTATGATGGACTGTACTGCTCTAGCACAACAACGAACACAACACATCACTAGTGCACTGAACCTCTGGTCCACTCCGGAGAGGGCGATCGGTTACCTGCGTGCCGCTGGCTTGCTCGATCAGGGTGGGCTGATCGGCTAAACACCACCACCAACAACAACAGCTCTGGCTATTGGGTCATTCCAGCTCAATTGGTACAGGGGTGGTCGGGTGACCATCTCCGATTTTCTTCAAATTTTCAGGGTTGATTCATACACCATTCAATAGCTTAAATCTAAAATTTTAGCTTCCCTAGTCAAACACTTTTAATTTTATGGTTGCTTAAATGGCCCCCACCTTCGACAAAAAATGCCCATGTTGGGCTTGATTGGCCAATGCCTTCATTTTGAGAGGCCTTGAAAAGTGTCTTCTAATAGGAGTAGAAGCTTCAAATTTGTCATGCCAATATAACTTCTGGTGGGCTTTTCAATGTTGCAAGCTAAAAGGCTGTGGAACAAATAGTTTCTAAGTTACAAGGGCTTAAATATGGCTCCATTTTGAAGCTTGCATCAATTCCTCCCACTTTTACAATTACCATTTTCAAAAGTTTTAGTTCTACATCAATCACAGCTGTTTTAATACTCCTAATAGTCTCTATGGGTTATAAATTTATGAGTGAAATAAAAAAATAACCAAAAAAGGATTTATTTCTATTTTTAAAAATTTCCAAAAGTTGATATTTTCACTCACAAAATTTGCAAAATTAACATCAACTTTGGGGCTTAATATAAGTAGAGGAATTTTAGGAAAATCGACCTAACAAATTAGCAGGAAGTCGAAACTTGGTACACTTGTAAACTGAACCCTACTGATGAATATATTAAAAGTCCCAACAAATCCAAGTTGTGCTCCAGCCACCATCTTGGAAAATGGCGGCTGAATTTCGTTTTTTTGGAAATAACTTTAGAACCGTAAAAGATACGAAAATTTACCAAGAGAGCAATATCATTCTACATAAAAAGACAAACATTTTCTGTTCCCAACTTTGTTTTGTACGATGAAAAATAAAAAAGTTATGCAAAACCAAAGATTCTTCATTCTATGAATCAATGCGGACACAACGTTCAAACTGGGTTTGTAGGTAAAAAAAGCGAATGTTTTGTTATGACTGCCTATTTTCAGAAACCTCTCTTACTTTGTATGGGTGATTTTGTGAAAAAATATTTCACAGGAACGAGCTAGTAGAAATATAAATTGTGACAGTACCTGGTTTTCTAAATATTTATACCAATACATTTTCTTGTTTCTAGCAGATATGGGCAACTCTGTCCCTAATTTCCTATATTCTACTTCTAATAAATACTCTTAATTATGATTATATCTACGGATTCATCTGTACATTTATTCACTCAATCGGAGGTTATGAGTTAATATACCGAAGTAATAGTTCAAAGTGAATGACAGACGAACTAATATTTTTCTTTTCTTTTCAGGTAATGGATGCTATTGATGAGTCAAGATGAAGTGCTTGATATGTGCAGAAGAGATCGATGTGGGAAGCGGGGTATTTGTGGAAAGATGGATCAAGACTCTGATTCAAGCAAGCAAAGATAGAGGAGATGATAAATACAAGACATTTCAGGAACTGAAGAGTGTACCAGTACACAAAATCTGTCAGAGAAACCATAAGAAAGCACAGTATAGCTGCTGTCAAGGAACCTTCAGAACAATCAACTTCACAAGCCAACAGAGTTCTTCGTTCAGAAATAAAGACATTTAACTTTCTAAGTGACTGTATATTTTGTGGAGAGAAAGCAAGTTTACCTGACACAAAACATTAAAAAAATAGACGCCTCACTGTATATAATGTGGCTACTCTTGAATTTTGAGAAAACATTATTTCAATTTGTGAACAGCGCAGTGATAGTTGGGGGCAGGAAGTATATTCACGTATTGCAAATTCCATTGATTTAGTAGCAGAAGAAGGTCGTTATCACTTTGTATGTTACAGCACATTCAAGCGCATTGCACAAAGAGATTCAGCAGGATGTCCAGAAGAATCAGTAGCTTCGTCTGCTTTCAAAAAACTTTTGGAATACATTGAAAGTAATGATGAGTGTCAGTACAGTTTGAGTGAGCTGAAAGATATTATGATGGAAGTTTCTGGTGCACAAAAAGAAGACCTTTACAGTGACCACTGGCTTAAGTGTAAGTTCCTTTCACACTACAAGTCAAGCATAATCTGTACAGATCTGCATTCCCGACATAACATATTTAGCTTCACTCACACAGGATGGAGGATTTTAACAGAACAATGGTATGAAAACAAGAAGACAGATGAGACTAGTGAACGATTACGTATTGTTGAAACAGCTGCAAAAATCATCAAAGAAGACATTTGTAAAACGGTGTATGATTGTAGCATGTACCCAGACATTGATGACATGAAGGCTGAGGGTCAGACTTTAGTTCCCCCGACACTTACAGCTTTCACTGAGATTCTTATTTCAACTAAAACTCAACCTACACCTGAAAGTATAGATTGCAAGAGAACTTTTATCAACCATTTGATAATTTCTGCTATGAGGCCACGTTCATTCCTATCTCCACTGCATTTGGGACTTTCTGTACACCTATATCGCAATTATGGATCAAGACATCTAATAGACATTTTGCATGCTGTGGGTGCATGCTCTTCATACAAAGAAGCCACAAACTTCCTAAATTGTGCTGTTAATAGCCCAAGGTCAACAGTACAACCAGATGCATTTATACAGTTTGTCTTTGATAATGCTGATGTGAACACAAGAACCCTGGATGGTTTGGGTACCTTTCATGCACTTGGAGGAATAAAGTGTGTTACTCCAGGAAACTCTGTCTCGAAATGCCCTCCTTTAGCACGTAATATTGGTGAAAAATGTGACACTACTTCAAATCAAATACCCATTATCCCTTACAAAAAACCTCCCACATCAGGTGCATACAGTTTGGTTTGCTGTGCTCAGCGATGTGTGGAGGATGTGAAGGAACTACCTGCGAGAACTCTTTTGTTGAAACGCTACTAGACAACTGATAACTGAGTGTGTTGCAATATGACACTACACACAATGCAATAAATGTACAATCTAGCTTATTTTTGCGTAGTAATTAGAAAATTATACTTAAAACAGGGAGACACAATTACATTTTATTTCCTAGCTCATGTTAGATGACTTTATTCAACATTAGAGATGTCACACAGTGCCTTAGTGTTAAAGCTATATACTGTATTACTGCGTTGCACTCCAAGACTTAGATTACTACATTTTCATTTTAGGTAACAACAGACGATTATAGTTAGCTATAGTGATGTTCCCAAGTGTCTAAGGATTACTGTGACCATTCAATAAGATGTTATTTTATGTTCAATCCATAAAACCTGTCTGAACATCATGGTCATCATCAATACATGAAAATTCTTCTTATGTTACATTTTTCTTCAGTATACAAGATAAGGAAAAATGCATGTTATATTTTACATAAAATATATTAATGTATGTATTGAGAATAGCATTCATAATTATTTCCATTTTCAATACTTAGATGTCTAATGAAGGAATAAAATAACTGTTTTAAATAATGTTACTCTAAACTGATAACTTAGCTCCTACCCGTCATCAAAAAAATTACATTACAGTATTTTTCTCTAGCTCTTTCTGTTGTGCTTTACTTTTTTACCAAACTACCTATAAAAAACAAACTGTCATGGTTCTGAAATAATAAATTGCAACAAAATATTCGAATTTCTACCCATTAACCAAGTTTGAACGTCATGTCTGCACTGATTCATAGAATAAAGGAATTTTGTATTTTGCGTAACTTTTTTATTTTTCATCGTACAAAACAAAGTTGGGAACAGAAAATGTTTGCCTTTTTATGTAGAATGATTTTGCTCTCTTGGTAAATTTTTGTATCTTTTACGGGTCTGAAGTTATTTCCAAAAAACTGAAATTCGGCCGCCATTTTCCAAGATGGCGGCTGGAGCACAACTTGGATTTGTTGGGACTTTTAATATATTCATCAGTAGGGTTCAGTTTACAAGTGTACCAAGTTTTGACTTCCTGCTAATTTGATAGGTCGATTGAATATATTTATCCTAAAATTCTTCCACTGTAAAGGTGTCCGAAATTAGTTGGAGTTGATACTTCTAGTAAAGAAAGATACATAATTACATATGTGTAAAAAAACATATATTAAGGAATAGATCTCAACTCAACTCCTTCATATAGTTTTGGTGATTCAAAGAAAAGTGTTTTTTGTGAAAAATCTCAAATTTGTGCAAAATTTTTAAATTTTTAAATTTCTATTTATGACATTGAATTGTAATTTTACTTCCATTTTATTACTTAAGTTGATTTACAATTGTAATAATATGTAAATAAGTCTAAAACATACAAGAAATTTAATGTCTGTCAAAACAACCAGCGACTCGAAGGGCTCTGGGTAGCTCATTTCGCTTTGTATATTCTTATAAATGTAAAACATGATGGTTAATCATTAATGTCCAGGCCTATTTTATAGATCATGATCTTTTATTTTCAGAAAATTTAACTAGAGCAATTAACTTAATTTTACTGCCTGTAATAATGGCTTATTCTAATCAAGAATCAAAGTGCAGCTTTGGTATGTACTTGGATGATCCATGTCATGAACACAGACTCACCAGGAAGGTGGGTATGTATACCTTACATGAGCTGACAGATGAAACAAGGAAACTGCTATTGTGGAGAACAAAAGCAACTGTAATCAACCCAAATAGTGCTACTGTATGCTACCACCATGAAAAAATGTTTGGAATGCATTACCAACAAATGCAATGTAGCTGCCAAGATCCATGGAGAAATCATCGAAAGAAGATAACAAGTAAGTAAATATAGGTACTAATATATTTATATTTCATAAAGAAGTTTATATTGTAAATTGTAACCTAAATTAGCTATTTAATTTTAATAGGGTAGGCTATATACTGTGCTACTGAATGCATATTAGGGTGGTCCAAATCCATAGGGGGAAATTTCAAAATTGTCTTAGATAGTCTCCACAAGTGTGGTTTTTGTCCATTTAGTGTCCACATGGTCTGTGCAAAATTGCAGCGTGATTCGTGAATATTTAGAGGTCGCCCCACTCTGAATATATATATTATATAATGTACTTTTTCTTCCGTAGGTCCGATGGCTCAAACTCGATCAATTCCAAAAGTTTGGCTTCTAGGGATGGCAACTGGAACTTTATCCACGTCAAGGCTCCCTACATGCCTTGACGCCCTCCTCTTGGGGCAATACCACCACATCAATCAAAAGCAAACCACCTCCGACAGTCTGAACCAGGCATGCCAGAGGGTGATTGAAGTCTGGACCCGAACGCGGATCCCAACTCAACGGATCGACTCCTGTGTCCATAAGCTTTCAAAGCTTTTAGACCGCTACAAAACACTCAGAAGCACAGGACCAGGCAACGTGCCAGCGATAGAATGAATGAAGACATCTTCAAAGCGGACATCCAGGAACTGTTTGACATCGCAACCAGTGATGCCATGAGCACAATCGTCAACGTTGAGGACCGAAATTTCCTGTCCATGCAGCGCAAGGACGTCAATTCTTGCAGCATGGCTGGCATTGATAAGGAAACGACTACACAAGAGGACAGAAAGCGATCCAGAATGGAGAAGGAAGCCAAGAGGAAGGCAAGGCATGAAGCAACACAGAAAGATTTGGAAGAAGCAGGAGTGTCATCAATTGATCTTTCCTCTTCTTCTTTTTCCCTTTTTTCGCAAGACAACGACGACTATAGACCATCGGTTCCGATTCCTTCTTCGTCTGAAGCTCCGGCACCAAAGCGTCCCAAGAACAAGGTTACGAACATTTTCCAATCTCCAGAAGTCATTGGAGCAATGGATCGCACCAATCTTTCTGACCGGAATGCTGTTTTCGTAACTGGAGCTGTATTACAGGCCGCGGGGCATGATCTGTCTGGGATGACGTGCTCTCGGAGCTCTATTCATCGCTACAGAGAAAGTGGGCGAGAACAGGCAGCTCGAGAAGACCTAGAATCATTCTCTCTAGAAGACCCTGTCCTTCTCCATTGGGACGGAAAGCTTCTCCCCGGCATTGAAGGGAAGAAGACGAATGTGCATCGGATAGCAATCCTTATAACATTCAATGGACAGGAGAAGCTGCTTGGTGTCCCAAAGATGAAACAAGGAACTGGAGAAGCACAGGCCCAGGCATGCCTTCAAACTATGAAATTATGGAACGTGGAACAGCATGTGAGAGGTCTCGTCTTCGATACCACTGCATCAAACACGGGTTTACATCGCGGAGCCTGTGTCAGGATTGAAGAAGCATTGGGTCACGAGCTAGTTTGGATCGGTTGTCGACATCATATACTTGAAGTCGTACTTGCTGATGTCTTTGCCTCAATATTTGGCTCAACAGGAAGTCCTGAAACAGGCCTTTTTAAGCGATTTCAAAGGAATGGCCATCTCTCTCCCACGAAGCATTTGTCTCAGCATCGGACAGCTTGTTCGAGAACCCTCAACTCCAAGAGATGAGAAAAGAGATGCTCACTACTTACCTAACGCTCTTCAGGCAAGCCAACCTCGTGACGACTACAAGGAGTTCCTTGAACTATCTTTGCTCTTCCTGGGGGGAAAGACTGGTGGTCAACTCTTTATCCGAGCTCCGGGTCCCATGCACCACGCGAGATGGATGGTGAAGGCGATTTATGCGCTCAAAATCTACCTCTTTCACTATCAATTCAAGCTCACAGCACGCGAAGAACGAAACGTGACTCAGCTGGCTTTATTTGTCAGTCTGATTTACGTCAAGTACTGGCATGAAGCGCCAATGGGGACACAAGCTCCTCTCAATGATCTCAAAATGCTGCATCTTCTGGAAAAATATCCACACGGAGGAGCTGCACAAGCGGCGAAGACAGCTCTAAGACGCCACCTGTGGTACTTGTCGGAGCATCTGATTGGACTGGCCTTCTTCGATAATAGGATCGATCCTGATACCAAAAGGAGAATGGTTCAACACCTCCAACATCCCCAAAAGAATGGCTGCCCCCGACGAATCGACATGGCGGAAGCTGGTGTTGAAAATGATGTGGCATCCTTCGTCACGAAAAGGACATTGACCCTCTTTGATGCCTTGAAAGTTGGAGGTAAGGAGGAAGCGCGCCAGTTACTTCAAAAAGATCCACGGGAATGGCCAAATGACAAGAACTACAGGGAACTTAGAGATCGCGCCGTAAAGATGAAAGTCGTTAATGATGCTGCCGAGCGAGGTATTGCTCTCGCACAACGCTACAATGACACTTTGACACGAAACGAGGACCAGAAGCAGTACCTCCTACAACTCGTAGCCGCCCACCGAAAACAGATACCAATACCATCCAAGGCGACTCTGATGCAGAAGAAATAATGAAGATACACCCATTATCATGTCCTATTGTCTTACTGTTTTCTTTCATATTCTTTGAGAACCAAAAAAAAATTTAGTTATTCAGTTGTCTATATATTTTCCCAAATTTTCAAAAAGGGGGTAAGTGGGGCGACCCCTAAATATTAACCGAATAACGTGAAACTTTGCACAAATACTGTCCACACCAAGAGGCATAAAACCAACCTTGTGGAGAGAACTTAGTCGATGCTTTAACCTTTTGGACCACCCTAATGCATATGTTTTGAATATTTTATACGAATAGCCTATAACCAAATGTTGAGGTTTTAAAATTATTTTCCAATGTGTTTAGAGTTTACATTACCCTACTTTATTTGCAGAATCACTACAAATTATTGACAGAGACATAGCAACTAGATTGAATCTGATACCAGGACAGAAACTTTGCTCAACATGCTTCTCTAGAGCCAAGACGATTGAAGATGAAAAAGACTCAGGTAGTGATGAATATGTTCCAGAAGAAATAGTTAAGGAGACATTTGACAAAATGTTAGGTTCACTAGAATGCTCACCCATTAAGTATGTAAGAGCAAGAGATCGAAAGTTTTACGCGAAAAGGAAACTAAAGCAAATTGAAACATCAACAAAACTAAAGCTGTCAAAAGTACTTCATATGAAGCCTACCATTTTGGATGAGGAAGCGGAGAAACCTATAGAGAGTGAGGAAGAAAAGTGTTATCAGCATATGATAGAGGAACTGAAAGAAAAGTGTAAAACTAGTACAGACAAGAAAGATAAATTCTAACACTCCTTCCAATTGGTAAAACCTGGTCCAGAGAAAGAATTATGAAAGAATTTGAAGTGTCAGCCAGAATGGTTAATGCTGTGAGGGCCTTAAAGAGAAAAGAAGGTATCCTTCCTATAATGAGAAATAAAAAGAGTAGCAAGGGTATAAGCAATGAAATAAAGGAAAGAGTGATAGAATTTTTCCAAAACAATGAATATACTAGAGAATGCCCTGGTAAAAAAGAGTACAAATCAATAAAAATACCACAAGGGAAGGTTCACAAGCAGAAAATACTGTTGTTGACAAATATCAGAGAATTATATACGCTTTACAAAAATAAATATCCAAACGACAAAATCTCCAAATCAAAGTTTTTTGAACTGAGACCAAAATGGTGTATGGGTGTGGGGAGTAAAGGATCAGACAATGTATGCATTTGTGAAATACACCAGAACTTTAAACTTTTATGTGAATCACTCCCTGTCAAAGTAGAATTAAGAGTTACTAGGGAAAATAGTCTGCATAATTAATAACTGCAAAACATGTCCTGGTTTAAATGAATTACGGAATTGGCTTCTTACCATTTTTGAAAACAATGATTATGACATGGATGATGAGGTTTCCTTTAACCATTTCGCTGCGTCCCATTTTGATACGCCCTGTGCGTGTCACGCTAATACCCCAGAACGAAAGCTGCGCGTATAAATGCGCCAGAAAATAAACTTGAATTATTTTTTTGCTTCATCTTTTGTTTGCCTTTAAAATAGGTTTTCTATCAATAATATTTTCAATTTTTTCATGGGTAACAAAAAAATAAAGGTTAAAATGAAATAAAATAGAGATATTATCTTTATTTAGTTAACTAAAAGTTAAATGCTGAGTGATAAATTTTGAAACATGGTTCGGCGCATAACCCTGGGGTATCGGGGCATGTCTCGCATTGAAAACGTACTCGTTTTTCTATCCCATGGGCATAATATACCCTGCATCTCTTTGTTGGTCTTGGGGTACATTCAGAATTTGATGTAATTTTCTTGGTAAAATGTTTTCCAACTAGTCTTGGAACTACTGATTTCTTCAAGTTAGGTTCATCTGCAGATGTCAGTCCTTTTATAATCTCATGGCAAAAGTCTAGAAAGGGAACGTTTCCCTTTTTTATGAGATTATAAATTCCACAAGCATCTAGTACTCGGACCTGAATCAAATGCATTGCCAGCTTCTTATACAATTTTAGAGACTTTCTTGGGACAGAGTAATAATGCAGTATTTGGTCTGTTCAGTCTACATATCCCATATGTTTGTTGTATTCATGTATGCAAGCTGGAATGGTTTTTTCGACTCAACCTTCCTTTGATCTACGTGTTACTGTCACATCACTGTTCGAATGGTAATTGGAGAGCATGCAAACTCTTCTCTTGTCATGAAACACAAGGGAAAGCAGTTCAGGAGTCTCAAAGGCAAGTTTCTTTCCTTTTGCCACATTCATAGTTTTCATAGCATGGCATAAGCCCTTACGATTACTTCTAACAGTCCCTGCAGCACCAGTTTTATTATCACTAAGGTATTTGTATAGTTTTGGTGATGTATAGAAGTTATCAGTGAAGATGTTGTGACCTTTTCCTAAATATTTTTCCATCATACTTACTACAATACTTTGTCTTAGAAAAATCAGCAACAGTTTCCATGGTCCCGGTATATATTTTATATTTCAAAGTAACACAATTTTCATCCACAAGTTTGAAATTTTTTATCCCAAAACGTGATCTTTTCGTTTTTATGTATTGCCGGAAACTGAGTCTGCCCTTCCACAGCAACAAAGATTCATCCAAACTTAGATTCTGAGAAGTTGAATATTTTGATTCAAGAGCAGATGTCATCAACTCAAAGTCATGCAATTTCACCATCTTCCCCCCTCTTTCCTTTAACGTCTCATCTGCATTGTCAGCAAAATGCAAAAAAGAAAGAATGTTGGTAAATCTGTCTCTTTTCATGATTGCTGTAAATACTGGAGTAGCATAAAAACTGTCGGTTGACCAATACATACCTATCTTGGGTTTTTGTATAATACCCATGAGAAGTAAAAGCCCTATAAATTGCTTCATTTCTGTAAACGTAGTTGGGACCCATGCACTATACCGAGATGTTGATTTCAGATTAGGGGTAGCAGCCAGAAATTGAGTTGCATATTTGTTTGTTTCTGTAACCATTAGCTCAATTACTTCTTTGGGAAAAACTTCACAAAAACATCATACATCGTATGAGTTTGACCATTGAAGAGCACTTTATTTTCACCAGTAAACTGCCACCCACCTCTGGTACAGCCTATATTTTCACCAATTTCCTGCCATTCAAAATTCTTGCTCGATTTTGTTGCTTTAGGCAGATCTCTTTCCAAAAGTACCACATTTTCTTCATCATCGTCACTACTTGATCGGTTTTGTATAATATCCTGTACATTATCTTGCGCCCAGTCATCCTCACTTTCACATTCTATATCACTTTCAGAACACATTGAGAGATATTCGTTTATCTCATTCTCATCTAGAGAGGATTTTTTACCTTATTACTGCTTGTGGATGCCATGCTGAACTGATTGGGGGAGTCTATTTCACTCCCCCCTCTGGTGAGCTGAGAGTCAGAAAATAAAAAAAGATGCCAAATACCACCATATTGATGTCTAATATTAGTCAGGGAACTAACTACGTTGTTCTAATAGGAATGAGGGGGCTCATAGACTGTTTATTAAACGTGGAAAACAATGTTTACCATGCGTCCTGAGAGAAGATTTTTAATGGTAAACATAGTTTACCATGCGTCCTGAGTCAGGCTTTTTTATGGTAAACATAGTTTACCACACGCACTGAAAGGGTTAAGCAGTGGCTTCATACAGACCATACCCAACTGGTCACAATGAAAAAAAGTGTTTCGAATGTAGTAGAAGACATATGTGAAAGTACAAAAAAGTTGAAAGTACACCATTTCATAGCAAAAGCCCAATCAAAATATTTGTCCGACTGTAAAGAAAACCTCAATGATTCTACAGCATTAGTGCTTGTTGACTTCTCTGAAAACTATAGTTTTATAATTCAGGATGCTGTACAAGGGCATCACTGGGACAATACCCAGGCTACCTTGCATCCGGTAGTCTGCTATCAAAAAGTTGATGGTGAACTAAAAGTTACAAATTTTTGTGTAATATCAGATTCACTTACACACAACACAACTGCAGTTCATTCTTTTTTATGTGAAGCCTTGAAATTACTTAAAAGTCAGAATCCTAAACTAAAACATATGTTACTTTAGCGATGGTGCAGCAAGTCAATATAAAAACTATAAAAACATCATTAATTCAGTGTTACATGAAAAAGATTTCCAACTAACATATGAATGGAACTTTTTTGCCACCTCTCACGGAAAGAGCCCCTGTGATGGTGTTGGTGGCACCGTCAAAAGGTTAGTTGCCTGGGCAAGTCTACAAGCAACAAGTAAAGATCACATCACCAATCCAAGAGAGATGTTCGATTGGTGCAAATCTAATATTAATGGTATACAATTTCTGTACATTGATTCAGCTAAAATTGAGGAAAATGCTAATTTATTTGAGTTAGAAAAAAGGTATTCCTTAATTAAGACAATCCCAGGAACCCGTTCATATCACTTCTTTAGACCTTCATCAACAGGCATTAAACTGTACAAAATTTCTAGTGATGAAAATTTCTTTAACGTACAACTTTCTTTCCTCAATGCTACACAAGAAAATGTGGCTTACCAATATAAACCTGGTACATATGTGGCCTGTTTCTATGAAGGTGACTGGTTTGTTGGAAACATAGTTGAAGTGCGTGATACTGAGAAGGATCTATTAGTAAATTTCATGAAAAAGAATCCTTTTAAATGGCCTGAATAAGAGGACGTTTGCTGGATTCCATTCCAACATGTTTTGTGTTCAATTGAACCACCTACAGTTGCTGAGAAAATGGGGAGACAGTACAAGTTATCAAATGATTGTTTATCTAAAATTGAGGAGTATTTTAAAAAATGCCTAAGTAACTACAGACCTGTATCAAGCTGAATAATAAATTGCCAATTTATGGCTGTGAGGCCATGGAGTGTTGAAGACAATCAGACTTAAAGCCTGAGTACAATAATAAATTCCTGAGTCAGTGTCTAAACAAGAGTTATTAGCTATATATAAGTTTACATACGAATTTACATAAAACAACACACATTAAAAAAAGAATATGAACTTATAGCCAATAATTCACATGCTTAAAAACTCAGGAATTCATTATTGTGTATATAGCTAAGTACTGTACACTTGTATTAAGGGAAGTAATACAACAAAGCTACTTAAATTTAAGGTTTTGTACTGAAAATGGTGGTTCCTGCTAGTTTATTTGTACTAACTGCATAATTTAAATTACTAGGAAGTGCTTAAAGAGCAGTAGAACGCGGTTCTACATGATTTACTTAGGTAGATCCAAATATTGAGCCTACAAGCTGGTCCATCTGTTGTGTTAACTGCAAATGTAGTAATAATCTAGGTATATATTATGTCTTTTTTATGAGTAAAACTTATTTAGATAATTTAACATTTGTGAATTAACTTACCAAGTAATAAAATGGAAGTAAAATTACAATTCAATGTTGTAAAAAGAAATTTAAACATTTCAAAAATTTTGAAAAAATTTAGAATTTTTCACAAAGTACTTTTCTTTGAATAGCCAAAACTATATGAAGGAGTTGAGTTGAGATCTATTCCTTAATATATGTTTTTTTTACACATGTGTATCTTTCTTTACTAGAAGCATCAACTCCCTGACTAATTTCGGACACCTTTATATTAAGCCCCAAAGTTGATGTTAATTTTGCAAATTTTGTGAAAATATCAACTTTTGGAAATTTTTAAAAATAAAAATAAATCTTTTTTTGGTTATTTTTTTTATTTCACTCATAAATTTACAACCCATAGAGACTATTAGGAGTATTAAAACAGCTGTGATTGATGTAGAACTAAAACTTTTGAAAATGGTAATCGTAAAAGTGGGAGGAATTGATGCAAGCTTCAAAATGGAGCCATGTTTAAGCCCTTGTAACTCAGAAACTATTTGTTCCACAGCCTTTTAGCTTGCAACATTGAAAAGCCCACCAGAAGTTGTATTGGCATGACAAATTTGAAGCTTCTACTCCTATTAGAAGACACTTTTCAAGGCCTCTCAAAATGAAGGCGTTGGCCAATCAAGCCCAACATGGGCATTTTTTGTCGAAGGTAGGGGCCATTTAAGCGACCATAAAATTAAATGTTTTTGACTGAGGAAGCTAAAATTTTAGATTTAAGCTATTGAATGGTGTATGAATCAATCCTGAAAATTTGAAGAAAATCGGAGATGGTCACCCGACCAACTTTTTGAAATCTGTACCAGTTGAGCTGGAATGACTATATTAGAGTCAGTCGGGGTGCAAGATGGTGATCATACAGATGAAAATCAATTAATGGTTGAAAATTTTAAAAATACCATCATGCATGAAAATGGCCATTATTCAATTGAACTATCTTGGAAGATCAATTGTCCAAAATTAAATGATAATCTAAAGGTAGCTAAAGGTCATCTCTATAATTTGATGAAAAGATTAAAAAATGACAATAGAATTAAAATGTATGATGATGTTTTCAAGGACCAGTTAGAAAAAGGCTTCATTGAAGAAGTTAAAGATCACTCTTTTAAAAAAGACAATTGCCATTATCTTACTCACACAGGAGTCTATAGAAAGGATGCACCCACAACAAAACTTAGAGTTGTGTATAACTGTAGTCTTAAAGATGGCAATAAGCATAGCTTGAATGACTGTCTCATAGAGGGGCCTAATCTTATTTCAGACCTTGTAAAAATCCTTCTAAGATTTAGATTAGATGACTATGCAGTTCAAAGTGATATAAGCAAAGCTTTTTTGAGAATTCATCTGAAAAATAACTATGACAAAGATCAACTAAGATTCTTGTGGTTTAATGATCCATATGACTTAAATAAAGGGTTTAAAACATTTAAATTTAATGTGGTTTTGTTTGGAGCAAATGCAAGTCCTAGTTTACTGGCTTTAACCATCAAACATCACTTAAATTTGTATGATGAAAATGATTTAACTGTTCAGTTCTTGAAAGATCACTTCTATGTAGATAACCTTGTAGGATCAACCAAAACAGAGTCAGAATTAAATGAAGTTTACATAAAAGCAGATAAAATAATGAAAGAAGGTAATTTTGAATTAAGAGAGTGGATCACAAATAATGAGAGACTAAATCAAAAAATAAAATCAGAAGACAAAGGATTAACAGAACCAACAAACAGGGTGAAAACATTAGGCATGATCTGGGATTTGAACTCAGATTCTAAAGTTCATGACTCACTCTGCACAAAAGGCTACACCTTAGATACAACAGCTAACACAAAAAAAGATCTTATCCGAAAGTTCAAAAATATTTGATCCTATGGGTTTACTCCTTCCTTCTACTATCAGATCCAGGGTTCTTTTACAAGAATTTTGGAAACAGAAAGTAGACTGGGATGATCCTATAACCAATAAACAACAAGATAGCTGGAAAAGGTTAGCTAAAGATCTCAATAAATTACAAAACATAAATATTCCCAGAGTTTGTGGACACAGAGATACACCTCAAACCTTGCATGTATTTGGTGATGCCAGTGAAAAGGTGTATGGCTGTTGCGCTTACCTTGTAGGTGAGGATGGCAGCCATTTGATCTATGCCAAGGGGAAAGTAACACCCTTAAAACAAAAGAAAACTATTCCTCAGCTTGAACTACTTGCGGGTTATCTAGCTGTAAAAATAACAGTATTTCTCCATGAAGTCTATTATGATGTAAACATCACAACTACATATATTTGGCTTGACAGTCAAATCTGCTTGGCATGGATCAACTCTGATGAGTTAAACTCAAAAAACATCTTTGTCCGTAACAGATTAAGAGACATTAAAGAAGCTAGACAAAATTTGGACATAACCTTCAGATACATTCCAACAAAACAAAATCCTGCAGACTTTCTCACAAGAGGATTATCCTGTAAATTACTAAAATCCAACAAAAATTGGTTTCATGGACCTGAATTCATTCAGGATGAAACAATGTGGCCAGCAGAACAAATTAATGTAAAACTTAACATGATAACCACAAATAAAGTTGAGCCACTATTAGATTATAACAGTTATTCTGACTTTGGCAAACTTGTAAGGGTAACATCTTACTGTCTCAGATTCATTCACAACTGTTTAAAGAAAATAAATAAACAAAGAAATAATGATAATGAAATGTATACAAGTCTAGCTACCAAATATTGGATTAACCACATACAACAAACAGAATACAAAAATGAAATAGATTTTTTAACAATTGGTAAACAAATGAACAAAGTACCCTCTGTGGTAATAAACTTGAATCTTTACATTGACAAAGATGGCTTATTAAGATGTAAGGGTAGATTAAACAAATCACAAATCACATATAACAGTAAACAACCCCTTCTTCTAGGTTCCATCACATTACAACCCTAATTATTAGAGAGAAACACAATGAACTTTATCACATGGGCGTTCCACAAACATTAAATGCCATTAGAAAGTTGTATTGGATACCCAAAGGCAGAATGACTGTAAAGACAGTTTTGAATAACTGTGTCACCTGCAAAAGGATTCATTCCAGATCTTTCAGGAAGACCAATCCTCCTGATTTGCCAACAGAGAGAGTCACCTTTAATAGGCCTTTTGAAACAGTTGGCATAGACTATACAGGAAGTTTGACTGTTGGTCTGGGAACAACAGAACAAAAAATGTACATCATACTTTACACATGTTCATCTTCTAGAGCAGTCAGCTTAGACAGTGAGTGATCTCTCCGCAGAATCATTTGTCTATAGCTTTAGAAGATTTTGTGCTAAGCATTCTGTACCCAAAATTGTTTGGACAGATAATGCAACCTATTTCAAGGCTGGTGAAAACCAAATAAATGACATATTACAAAATTCACATACCATAACATATCTACAAAATAACAAAATAAAATGGAAATACATCCCTGTTGCATCACCATGGTATGGAGCAATCTGGGAAAGGAATATCCAAACAATAAAGAATTGCCTAAAGAAATCAATAGGTAAAAAACAAATTGAATTCTTTGAACTTCTCACTCTCATTAGTGAAATTGAGAATGTTGTCAATAACAGACCTCTTACTTATGTAGGGGATAATATTAATGATGTAGAGCCTCTCACCCCAAATCATTTGATTAAGGGAGAAGTCATTAACCTTCTACCTGATTACAATATCTCCTTGGATGATCCACCTTGGAGTGATAATAATCATGATTTGCAAAATAGATTATCACAAATAACAAATATAAAAACAAAATTTAAAAAGCAATGGAGTGATGAATACCTTGTTGGGTTGAGAGAAAGACATAAATATATACAAAACAAAGACTGGGTTAATAAATCAGGGTAGGAGATGTAGTTCTAATTAGACAAAATACACCAAGACAGTGTTGGCCATTAGGTAGAGTTTTAGAACTAAAAACTGGGGAAGATGGATTAACCAGGGTTGTAAAACTTAAAACTGCTTCAGGTGAAACTATAAGAGATGTATCACTCTTATACCCCCTAGAAGTAGGACCAACTACTGTTAACAAAAATGATCAAGATCATGAAGATGAATCTATAATAGATTCTGATGATGATCAAAATTTGACCCAAACTATACCAAACCTAACCTGTTCAATAAATGATGTAACTAGTCCTACTACTACAATAACCTATACCACAAATAGTAGACCACAACGTTCAACTGCTCTACGAGCTAGGCAGATGTTACAACAAAAGATAAGGGCTGGAGTATTGTAATATTTCCTATGGAAAATAAATAAAATGCAACACCCTTTCATTTTGAAAGGGTGAGGACTTTATAAAATGCTACACTTTTTATATTAAAAAGTGAGGAAAAACAAAAATGGAATAACAAATAAAACATAAATTATAGGTAATATGAGGGTTTCACATGCAATTTTTCCTTTCTGGCTGGCCCCAATGTATGGAAAATTTGGGAGTACCGAAATGGAAGACCCACCTAATCTTGGATAAGCCATATTGACATTAAAAAAAAATAATAACAATAAAAAATAACTCAGAAGGAGAACATGAACTCTTGCTGAGAAAAATTAAAAAGACACCAACGAAGAAACAAATATGGGATGAAAAGAAAAAAAGATCCCATAGCTAGAAATAGCAACACGGTTTTGGGAAGAAAAAGATCGGGATAAGCTGAATAAGCATAACGAGGAAAAAAAAAGAAAGCAGACGAAAAGCCGGAATAAAAATGTTTTATTGGTGTCAAGAAATAAAATCATAAAGTTTCAAGGTAAGAAGTTCATAAATTTCCCTTCGGTTATTAAATTTAGGTTAAATAAGCTGACATTTCAGCTGTAATTGTTTAACAAAAGAGTATGGAAGTCCTGTTTATGGACAAATAGTTAGGCTGGTTCATCTTTGGCCTAAGTCTTCCATCTCCAATGTAGCCTAGGTTGTGTTTAGGCAACTCTGGTTGGAGCAGGATCCATTTTTTCCATATCTGGTGTTAATATTTGATTTGCGAATGTTCTCTGCATACTTGCTCTGGCTACAGATCTTTTCACTGTACCCCCAATCCCATCACAAGCGCTCTTACCATGGCTTGTGGCAAAGAAATGCCACTCGCATCACAAGCGCTCTTACCATATGGCTTGTGGCAAAGAAATGCCACTCACATTCCAGCCCAAAATCTTTTTCATGTTTACAAATGTTAACAAAGTTGAAACGATTTTTATATTGTCCTGCACATCCACCAGTAAAATAATGTAATTTTTTGATATGAAGGTAGGATTTTCTAATAATAGGTATGAGTGTATTTAAAGTGTAAACCATTGTAGTGTTATGTTTTGTATTTGGAGATGACAATAATTGCTTGAATGTTTTGTTTCATTTCTTTCTGGTTCCTTATAATATAACACAAAGGGATGCACTGTGCATTGGGTATTTTCCCAATAAAAGCCTTGGGCTGCATCCTGTACTACAAATGAGTAGTTTTCTGAAAAGTCACCAAGAACTACAGCTGTATGGCTATTTAAATTATTCTTCGTTTTTTAGAAATGCACTCGGATTCTTTGCTATAAAGTGATGATGTGTCATTTTGACAATTTTTGTGCTTAATGAATTTATAAAATCATCTACAGATTCTGTTTTTTCAACCATATTGCATCGATCTGTAGTAACCCATTGTTTATATTTTATTTCCTCTCATTCAGGATCGTTAACACTTTGAAAAGTGAGCAAAAAATTCTTTACCTTGTTCTTTTGGACAGAGATTACATATTTGCATCATACAATTCCTGTTGTTGACATCACACACTGCTTTCTCCATAAGAGTTGTGTATTCCAACCCTTTGACACCCAAAGCTGAGAATTGTATTTTAGCATTCTGGTGGTATGTACATACACACACAGAATGGGTACCAGCAGCTCCAGCTAAAACACAATGTCTGGGGCGAAGGGTGGCAAAACTAGAGAAGCCAATTTGGGGACTATCTGGATTATTTTTATAGAGACTAAAAGCTTCTTTCAGATTCATTAACACCAGTCTTTTCTGCACACATTCTTTATACCCACTTTCATTTCTGATACTCAGGCAGTCTTTTGTACCTGGGCACAAATGACTAATTTCATCCGATTCAAAAAATTTCTGAACAGAATCTTTAATACCTTTAGTTATTACTTTTCCTTTTGACATGGGTTCAATTTCAGGAATAATTCCAAGTCTGTTTTATATTTCTGCTTTTCTTAACTAAATATTCAGTTGTCTGTTCAAAATAAATTTATAGTTTTTGATATGGTAAATGGAGATAATGTCAATATTTTGAGTTTCCTCTCATAACTGTCAGTAGAATGGAAAGCTTCAACCAGTTCATTCATGAGATAAATCATTGACCTGAAACAAATTCATGAATGTATAATAGCTATAAACAAAACATTACATGTGCATATTAAATTTTTTGGATTATAATATTGATTTCAAGTGTAACAAAATGAGCTTTCTTTGAGATAGTCAAATTAAGCCAAAAATTATTTTGTGACCAAATGAATTCCAAATGATTTAATGGGCCCATTCATCTCTCCAATCTTTAGGGAGTTGTGGTTCTAGTTTCTACTATCAAAGGTGAATACCTGCATTTTGTTTTTATGCTTCAGTTTTAGTTTAGGTATAGTCCTACTTAATAATAGCGTATCATTTTAAAATTCATACATTTGAGTTTCATGATCCAACTTTGTAGCTTTTGATGGGCTTGGGATCTCAATTTCTAAACTTGTTTCTAGCTTTTGTTTTAAAGAATGACGTGCTTTTTCTATTGTTTGAATAGCTTTTGCTTCTTTTCTTGAGGAACCCAAACCATCTGAAATTTTTGAATTAATAAATATTTGACTCCATTTGATATATATGGACAATAATAATAATTAATATGTCAACATATTAATTTCATTAAGTTTTTCAGCAACTGCTGAAAAACTGTCTTGAAAGTAAATGCATTATAAATAAATAATATAAATAAAAAAATTATAAATATAAAAGTACCTATCATTAAATACTTACACTTCTTCACTGGAGTCACAGCAAGACTTTCTAGAACTTGAGAAACCTCTTCTTTGGCATTACTTGATATACTTGGATCATATTCATTGCTTTCTGAAATAACATTCTTAGAAGACTGATTGTGATCAGACTCTTCACTTTGTGATGTTGATAGCAACTCTGGTCTCTGGGTCAATAATTTTCTACAGTTGTTACATAGTACAGTATTCCTTTGTAGTTTCCATTTACATCGATCATAAAGTGATTGGCTGATGGTTCTTATATCCTTGTGTATCTTTTTCTTATGTTTTTGTAAAGGATCATCACAGTATCTAACCATTTTTCATTACTAAAAAATACACAATTGTAAATCTCAAAAATAAGATATGATTTGACTCAAAATAAGCATATCTGTATTAAAAACAAGCATAATTAACAAACATTTGAGAGAGAGACTACATGAATATGAGTTATACATAGGATGTAAATATATCATTTGTTGTTCTCTATTTTAGTCTGTGTGAAAATGTCAAAATTTCAATGTATAGGGTGGGTGAGAAGTCACCGTACACCAACCAATGTGCAATCTGAATCACTTATGTACTTCATGGTTACATGTCCAGTGGATCCATATGTGCACCTTGATGCTGGACACACAAGCAGATGCGCCTCCATGTCCTCTGTGACATGCATCATAGCATTTGTTGGGTAATGGTGTGGAAGGGGTCTTCCACAGCTCTGCGCAACTCTTCATTGGTGTTGTAGTGACGCGCAGCCACTACTCCCTTGATAATACCCCACAACAAATTGTCCGGGCTGGTAAGGTCAGGACTATGTGGTGGCCATGGTAATGGTGCTGGAGATGTCGGTGAACCACAGCCAGTCCAGCGGCCTGCAAAATGTTCATTCAAAACGTCGTGCACAGAAAGAGCAAAGTGTGCGGGTGCCCCATCGTGCTGCAG
This sequence comes from Bathynomus jamesi, assembly GCA_023014485.1. Classification (NCBI taxonomy): domain Eukaryota; kingdom Metazoa; phylum Arthropoda; class Malacostraca; order Isopoda; family Cirolanidae; genus Bathynomus; species Bathynomus jamesi. The sequence goes on along the minus strand of JAJOZX010006498.1, from coordinate 3,412 downwards.
CCACACGTCATCCATGAGTCCCCTATCTCTGAGCTGAGGTATGAGCCACATCTCCAATATTGCTGAATAAGATGCCGCTTTCACGGATCCATCGAAAAAGTAAGGTCCAATCAAATGACCTGATGTCATACCTGCCCATATCATCACATGCGGTGGATTATGTTCCAGCTCCTGCATGAAATGGGGATTCTCTTTTGACCAGAACACCACATTTCTGTCGCGTGAACTGCGATAGATGGCACATTCATCACTGAAAAGAACCTTTGAGTGGGATACGGCACTTGGGAATGTGTCCAACAGAGCATGGCATGATTCATAATGCTGATCGATGTCGGCATCTGACAGTTCATTCATGAAAGTTGGGCAATACAGCCTCACTTTCAGGTCTTTCTTCATGTGGTCTCGCATCGTTGACCATGGCACACCAAGCTCTGATGATCGTTTCCGTGTTGACTTAATTGGGGAACATTCAATGGAAGCGGAAATCGCTGCACATGTTTCCAAGCGCGTTGTCTTTCTCCCACTCCGTGGCCTGTCTTTAACGCTTCCAAGAGCGAATGCACATTTTTCCCAATCCAGCAGTGTTGCTCTTCGTGTTGGAGCCTTATTAAACCATTCCCGAAACACAGCCATCACCTGCATCATTGTTTGTCCCGTGTGCGCTCTCTCATGCACCCACACACTTGCCACCAACTGCTGCTCAACAGAGTAACTGCTTGTGTCAACCATACCGACAACACCACAACTAAATTCCATGGGTACAGCTGTCACGTATGCACTATCTTCGACACTGTTGCCAGATTGCCATTTGACACTGTTGCCAGACTGCCATTGTACATAGTAGTGTGTGCTGTGCAAACTCAAATTGATTTTGGGTGCGTATCTTGCGGGTGTACGGTGACTTCTCACCCACCCTGTACAATGTACAAATGTCAATGTACATATTTTTTCAATAATATTTAAAATATTTTGCAACTTGATACCCACGTTTTTTATTGTTTCTCTCTTTTAACAATTAATGGAAGTTTAATAAATTAAAATTTTTTTTTTTGGATTTCACTATCTAGGGGGGGTGGGGGTCTAAAAATAAAAAGGGGAAAATTTTCATTAGTTATTGTTCTACACATTTGAATGTGGTATCATTTAATAGATCTCTTCATGCTGATTCTAAAAATGTATAGTTTTATGGGTCTACAACAAGATGTTTGGGAGTTATTGCCCATTAAAGGTAGGTGGTAAATTGGGGCCCCCCAAGATTTTGGGTGCCCATATCTCAAAAACTATGGGTCATAGAACTTTTTTATTTGAACCAGTGAAATCAGCACCTTGAAGAACCCCATATGTCAATTTTCATTAAAATCCAGGTCTGAGTGGTGACAAATTTTTTAATTTTTGGGTGATTTGTCCTGGAATGCCCCTATTTTGACAAGGGTAGAACACCAGATGTGTTGAATTAGCAGGGTCTGAGTGTACTGAGCATTTTATTTGCCTTATTTCTAGCCTTGAAGCACTGCTCAGAAAATTTTAGATCACTACTAACAATAATGCAAAGATCTTTTTTCTGTCTAGCATCCTGTAACCAGTTTCCTTGCATCTCATAACTCAAGTTTTCATTATTTTTAGCAAAATGGATGACTTTGCATTTTTTAACATTGAATTCCATCTACCCTTTATTAACCCAGGCAACTAATATGTGAAGATCATTTTGTCATTTATAAGAATTTTCCACATTTGTAACGGGCAATTACTAAAGTATCATCTGCAAATTTAGAGAAACTTTACTACATACTCTCTTCTTTAAATCATTTAGATATAGCTACATTAAACTTAAAGATTAATGGACCTAACACTGATCCCTGTGGTACCTACTATACCCCATTTTCACTTTGTCACCCAGATTCATGACCATTTAAAATTACTCCGTTCTCTGTCTTCTAACCATTTTCTACCTAGCTTATGACTGACCCTGATATTCTATGAGCTTTTAATTTATACAGAAGTCAACTGTGTGAAACCTTTGTCAAATGTCTTGCTAAAATCCAAATAAATAACATCTACATCATGTCCATTATCTACCCGATAAAAAATCTGAGATTAGACAAATAAGACTTTCCTGATCTAAATTCATGTTGTGAACTTGAAATAAGATTAAAATTTTTCAAATAATCTTGAATATTATTATTTAGAATTCTTTCTAATATCCTTCCTCCCAATGATGTGAAATTAACAGGCCTCAAATATCCAACCTCCTATTTTGTAAATGGGTGCTTTTTTCCCCATTCATCAGGTACTGTACCTTTGCATAATTAATAGACCCATCAAACAAAATAGTTAGCGCTTCAGCTAAGCATTCCTCCCTTTCTTTCAGAATCCTAGCATAAATATTATTAGGACCAATAGCTTTATTTGGTTCCATTGTATTAATTGCTTGCCTAATAATCAAACCTTCTTTGCGTGAATCTTATAAAATATGTCAGAGTTTAGAGAATGTAAAGAATTAAAATCAAGGTTATTCAAATTTTTTTTCAGTAAAAATGGCTAAAATAATCATTAAATAACTTTTATGTAGGAAGGAGGGGCCAAGGGTGAACAACTGCAAAAATGCCCCTCCATAGAAGTAGAAAAACAAAATCGAGGTCTCCCAAGGTTCAATGATGCCATTTTCTTATAAATTGAAAAGTTTGTGTAAGATGAATGTGTGTGAGGAATAGAGGGAGAAGCGTGTATTTGAGACCATGCTGGCTTGCTCACAGGGTATATGAGATGGGTAAAAGATCAGCTTAGGAGGACTGACCAGAGAAACAGTTATTTCAGCACTCTGTCTCCTGCCTAATGTTCCTCCCAAAACACTTCCCCTTGTTGATTGGTGTCTACAATCACATCCTCTAAAATAATATCCTGATCATTTTTAAATGATCAGAAGGTACCATTGCCATCCAACTAACTCTCACTCTGCTTATATTTCTGCATGGAATTGTGCAAAATCTGTTCTTCAACTATCCAAAAATTCCTTCATCTGACAAAAATGTGAAAATCTATCCAATTCTAATTCTTCTCAATCTTTCTGGCATCTAGCTGAAAACCTCTTCAACAACTTTATTTACTTCCTCTTCTTTCCCTCCTCTTTTCCATTCTGATGGCACAATTACCACCCTGGATGATTCTGGTGCTGTTCCTCCATCTCCTCCCACCTCTGACTTTATTATGTCTGAAATTAGAATCTCTTCTAAAGATATTTTTTCTGCCCTATCTGGGCTCAACTCTAGGAAGGCGTATGGTTCTGATGGTGTTCCTCCTGTTGTTCTTAAGAATGGTGCTTCTGTGCTGACACCCTGCCTAAGCAAACTCTCTTGTCTTTGTCTTTCATCTGGTATGGTACTTTCCTTCCTGCTGGAAGTTCGCTTTCATTCAG